>CAWUFW010018144.1:0-233616 GCA_963921515.1 Calotriton arnoldi
GTGTCACTTCCGTTCAGTTACAGCAGTGCAGTACAGAAAGAAGGAACAGAGGTGCAGAAAGAGGAAAGAGGGGTGAAGAAAGAGGGAAGAGGGGTGTGAAAGAGGCACGAGGGGTGCAGAAAGAAGGGACAGAGGTGCAGAAAGAAGCAAGAGAAGTGCAGAAAGAAGCAACAGAGGTGCAGAAAGAGGGATGAGGGGTGGAAAAAGAGGCAAGAGAAGTGCAGAAAGAAGCAACAGAGATGCAAAAAGGGGGAAGAGGGGTGGAGAAAGTGGCGAGAGGGGTTCAGAAAGAAGCAAGAGAGGTGCAGAAAGAAACAAAAGAGCAGAAAGAAAGAACAGGGGTGCAGTAGGAGGCAAGAGGGGTGCAGAAAGACAGAAGAGGGGTGCAGAAAGAAGTACGAGTGGTGCAGAAAGAAAGAAGAGAGGTGCAGAAAGAAGCAAGAGTAGTGCAGAAAGATGCCACAGAGGTGCAGAAAGAGGCAAGAGGGGTGCAAAAAGAGGGAAGAGGGGTGCAGAAAGAGGCACGAGGGGTGCACAAAGAAGCAAGAGAGGTACAGAAAGAAACAAAAGAAGTGCAGAAAGAAGGAACAGAGGTGCAGAAAGAGGGAAGAGGGGTGGAGAAAGAGACAAGAGAGGTGCAGAAAGAAGCAACAGAGGTGCAGAAAGAGGGAAGGGGGATGGAGAAAGAGGCAAGAGGGTTGCAGAAAGAAGCAAGAGAGGTGCAGAAAGTAACTAAAGAAGTGCAGAAAAAAGGAGGTGCAGAAAGAGGCAAGAGGAGTGCAGATAGAGAAGAGGGGTGCAGAAAGAGGCACAAGGGGTGCAGAAAGAAGCAAGAGAGGTACAGAAAGACACAAGATAAGTACAGAAAGAAGCAACAGATATGCAGAAAGAGTGAAGAGGGGTGGAGAAAGAGGCAAGAGAAGTGCAGAAAGAAGAAACAGACATGCAGAAAGGGGGAAGAGTTGTGGAGAAAGAGGCAAGAGGGGTGCAGAAAGAAGCAAGAGAGGTACAGAAAGAACCAAAAGAAGTGCAGAAAGAAGGAACAGAGGTGCAGAAAGAGGCAGGAGGGGCACAGAAAGAGGGAAGAGGGGTTCAGAAAGATGCAAGAAAGTTGCAAAAAGAAAGAAAAGAAGTGCAGAAAGAAGGAACAGAGGTGCAGAAAGAGGCAAGAAGGGAGCAGAAATAGGCAAAAGGGGTGCAGAAAGAAGCGAGAGGTGCAGAAAGAAACAATAGAAGTGCAGAAAGAAGAAACAGAGGTGCAGAAAGAGGCAAGAGGGGTGCAGAAAGAAACAAAAGAAGTGCAGAAAGAAGCAACGGAGGTACAGGAAGAGGCAAGAGGACTGCAGAAAGAGGGATGAGGGGTGCAGAAAGAGGCACGAAGGTTGCTGAAAGAAGCAACAGAGATGCAGAAAGAAGCAAGAGAAATGCATAAAAAAGCAACAGAGATCCAGAAAGGGGGAAGTGGGGTAGAGAAAGAGGCAAGAGGGATACAGAAATAAACAGGAGAGGTGCAGAAAAAAACAAAAGAAGTGCAGAAAGAAGGAACAGAGGTGCAGAAAGAGGCAGGAGGGGCACAGAAAGAGGGAAGAGGGGTTCAGAAAGATGCAAGAAAGTTGCAGAAAGAAAGAATAAAAGTGCAGAAAGAAGGAGCAGAGGTGCAGAAAGAGGCAAGAAGGGAGCAGAAATAGGCAAAAGGGGTGCAGAAAGAAGCGAGAGGTGCAGAAAGAAACAATAGAAGTGCAGAAAGAAGGAACAGGGGTGCAGAAAGAGGCAAGAAGGGAGCAGAAATAGGCAAAAGGGGTGCAGAAAGAAGAGAGAGGTGCAGAAAGAAACACTAGAAGTGCAGAAAGAAGGAACAGAGGTGCAGAAAGAGGGATGAGGGGTGGAAAAAGAGGCAAGAGAAGTGCAGAAAGAGGGAAGAAGGGTGCAGAAAGAGGGAAGAGGGGTGCAGATAGAAGCAAGAGTGGTGCAGAAAGATGGAACAGAGGTGCAGAAAGAAGGAACAGAGGTGCAGTAAGAGGGAAGAGGGGTGTGAAAGAGGCACGAGGGGTGCAGAAAGAAGGGACAGAGGTGCAGAAAGAAGCAAGAGAAGTGCAGAAAGAAGCAACAGAGGTGCAGAAAGAGGGATGAAGGGTGGAAAAAGAGGCATGAGAAGTGCAGAAAGAAGCAACAGAGATGTAAAAAGGGGGAAGAGGGGTGGAGAAAGTGGCGAGAGGGGTTCAGAAAGAGGCAAGAGAGGTGCAGAAAGAAACAAAAGAAGAGCAGAAAGAAAGAACAGGGGTGCAGAAAGAGGCCAGTGGGGTGCAGAAAGACGGAAGAGGGGTGCAGAAAGAGGCACAAGGGGGTGCAGAAAGAAGCAAGAGAGATGCAGAAAGAAGCAAGATAAATGCATAAAGAAGCAACAGAGATGCAGAAAGGGGGAAGTGGGGTGGATAAGAGGCAAGAGGGATACAGAAAGAAACAAGAGAGGTGCAGAAAGAAACAAAAGAAGTGCAGAAAGAAGGAACAGAGGTGCAGAAAGAGGCAAGAGGGGTGCAGAAAGAGGCAAGAGGGGTGCAGAAAGAGGGAAGAGGGGTGCAGAAAGAGGCACAAGGGTTGCAGAAAGAAGGGACAGGAGTGCAGAAAGAAGCAAGAGAAGTGCAGAAAGAAGCAACAGAGGTACAGAAAGAGGGATGAGGGGTGGAGAAAGAGGCAAGAGAAGTGCATAAAGAAGCAACAGAGATGCAAAAACGGGGAACAGGGGTAGAGAATGTGGCAAGAGGGATGCAGAAAGAAGCAAGAGAGGTGCAGAAAGAAACAAAAGAGGTGCAGAAAGAGGCAAGCCGGGTGAAGAAAGAGGTAAGAGGGGTGCAGAAAGAAGCACGAGTGGTGCATAAAGTAGCAAGAGAGGTGTAGAAAGAAGCAAGAGGAGTGCAGAAAGAAGCAACAGAGGGGCAGAAAGAGGCAAGAGGGGTGTAAAAAGAGGCACAAGGGATGCAGAAAAAAGCAAGAGACTTGCAGAAAGAAACAAAAGAAGTGCAGAAAGAAGGAACAGAGGTGCAGAAAGGGGCAACAGGGGGTGAAGAAAGAGGGAAGAGAGGTGGAAAAAGAGGCAATGGGGTGCAGAAAGAAGCAAGAGAGCTGCAGAAAGAAACAAAAGAAGTGCAGAAAGATGGAACATAGGTGCAGAAAGAGGCAAGAGCGGTGGAGAAAGAGGCAAAAGGGGTGAAGAAAGAGGTAAGAGGGGTGCAGAAAGAAGCATGAGTGGTGCATAAAGTAGCAAGAGAGGTGTAGAAAGAAGCAAGAGGAGCGCAGAAAGAAGCAACAGAGGGGCAGAAAGAGGCAAGAGGGGTGCAAAAAGAGGCACAAGGGATGCAGAAAAAAGCAAGAGACTTGCAGAAAGAAACAAAAGAAGTGCAGAAAGAAGGAACAGAGGTGCAGAAAGGGGAAACAGGGGGTGAAGAAAGAGGGAAGAGAGGTGGAGAAAGAGGCAATGGGGTGCAGAAAGAAGCAAGAGAGTTGCAGAAAGAAACAAAAGAAGTGCAGAAAGAAGGAACATAGGTGCAGAAAGAGGCAAGAGGGGTGGAGAAAGAGGCAAAAGGGGTGCAGAAAGAAGCAAGAGGTGCAGAAAGAAACAAAAGAAGTGCAGAAAGAAGGAACAGAGGTGCAGAAAGCGGCAAGAGGGGTGCCGAAAGAAACAAAAGACGTGCAGAAAGACGCAACAGAGGTGCCAAAAGAGGCAAGAGGAGTGCAGAAAGAGGGATGAGGGGTGCAGAAAGAGGCACAAGGGGTGTAGAAAGAAGCAAGAGAGATGCAGAAAGAAGCAAGAGAAATGCATAAAAAAGCAACAGAGATGCAGAAAGGGGGAAGTGGGGTGGAGAAAGAGGCAAGAGGGATACAGAAATAAACAAGAGAGGTGCAGAAAAAAACAAAAGAAGTGCAGAAAGAAGGAACAGAGGTGCAGAAAGAGGCAAGAGGGATGCAGAAAGAGGGAAGAGGGGTGTGAAAGAGGCACGAGGGGTGCAGAAAGAAGGGACAGAGGTGCAGAAAGAAGCAAGAGAAGTGCAGAAAGAAGCAACAGAGGTGCAGAAAGAGGGGTGAGGGGTGGAAAAAGAGGCAAGAGAAGTGCAGAAAGAAGCAACAGAGATGCAAAAAGGGGGTAGAGGGGTGGAGAAAGTGGTGAGAGGGATTCAGAAAGAAGCAAGAGAGGTGCAGAAAGAAACAAAAGAAGAGCAGAAAGAAAGAACAGGGGTGCAGAAAGAGGCAAGAGGGGTGCAGAAAGACAGAAGAGGGGTGCAGACAGAAGCACGAGTGGTGCAGAAAGAAACAAGAGAGGTGCAGAAAGAAGCAAGAGTAGTACAGAAAGATGCAACAGAGGTGCAGAGAGAGGCAAGAGGGGTGCAAAAAGAGGGAAGAGGGGTGCAGAAAGAGGCACGAGGGGTGCACAAAGAAGCAAGAGAGGTGCAGAAAGAAACAAGAGAAGTGCAGAAAGAAGGAACAGAGGTGCAGAAAGAGGGAAGAGGGGTGGAGAAAGAGACAAGAGAGGTGCAGTAAGAAGCAACAGAGGTGCAGAAAGAGGGAAGAGGGATGGAGAAAGAGGCAAGAGGGGTACAGAAAGAAGCATGAGAGGTGCAGAAAGAAGCAACAGAGGGGCAGAAAGAGGCAAGAGGGGTGCAAAAAGAGGCACAAGGGATGCAGAAAAAAGCAAGAGACTTGCAGAAAGAAACAAAAGAAGTGCAGAAAGAATGAACAGAGGTGCAGAAAGGGGAAACAGGGGGTGAAGAAAGAGGGAAGAGAGGTGGAGAAAGAGGCAATGGGGTGCAGAAAGAAGCAAGAGAGCTGCAGAAAGAAACAAAAGAAGTGCAGAAAGAAGGAACATAGGTGCAGAAAGAGGCAAGAGGGGTGGAGAAAGAGGCAAAAGGGGTACAGAAAGAAGCATGAGAGGTGCAGAAAGAAGCAACAGAGGTGCAGAAAGAGGCAAGAGGGATGCAGAAAGAGGGAAGAGGGGTGTGAAAGAGGCACGAGGGGTGCAGAAAGAAGGGACAGAGGTGCAGAAAGAAGCAAGAGAAGTGCAGAAAGAAGCAACAGAGGTGCAGAAAGAGGGGTGAGGGGTGGAAAAAGAGGCAAGAGAAGTGCAGAAAGAAGCAACAGAGATGCAAAAAGGGGGAAGAGGGGTGGAGAAAGTGGTGAGAGGGATTCAGAAAGAAGCAAGAGAGGTGCAGAAAGAAACAAAAGAAGAGCAGAAAGAAAGAACAGGGGTGCAGAAAGAGGAAAGAGGGGTGCAGAAAGACAGAAGAGGGGTGCAGACAGAAGCACGAGTGGTGCAGAAAGAAACAAGAGAGGTGCAGAAAGAAGCAAGAGTAGTACAGAAAGATGCAACAGAGGTGCAGAGAGAGGCAAGAGGGGTGCAAAAAGAGGGAAGAGGGGTGCAGAAAGAGGCACGAGGGGTGCACAAAGAAGCAAGAGAGGTGCAGAAAGAAACAAGAGAAGTGCAGAAAGAAGGAACAGAGGTGCAGAAAGAGGGAAGAGGGGTGGAGAAAGAGACAAGAGAGGTGCAGTAAGAAGCAACAGAGGTGCAGAAAGAGGGAAGAGGGATGGAGAAAGAGGCAAGAGGGGTACAGAAAGAAGCAAGAGAGATGCAGAAAGTAACAAAAGAAGTGCAGAAAAAAGGGAGGTACAGATAGAGGCAAGAGGAGTGCAGAAAGAGAAGAGGGGTGAAGAAAGAGGCACAAGGGGTGCAGATAGAAGCAAAAGAGGTACAGAAAGACGCAAGATAAGTACAGAAAGAAGCAACAGATATGCAGAAAGAGGGAAGAGGGGTGGAGGAAGAGGCAAGAGAAGTGCAGAAAGAAGCAACAGACATGCAGAAAGGGGGAAGAGTTTTGGAGAAAGAGGCAAGAGGGGTGCAGAAAGAAGCAAGAGAGGTACAGAAAGAACCAAAAGAAGTGCAGAAAGAAGGAACAGAGGTGCAGAAAGAGGCAGGAGGGGCACAGAAAGAGGGAAGAGGGGTGCAGAAAGAGGCAAGAAAGTTGCAGAAAGAAAGAAAAGAAGTGCAGAAAGAAGGAACAGAGGTGCAGAAAGAGGCAAGAAAGGAGCATAAAGAGGCAAAAGGGGTGCAGAAAGAAACAATGGAAGTGCAGAAAGAAGGAACAGAGGTGCAGAAAGAGGCAAGAGGGGTGCAGAAAGAAACAAAAGAAGTGCAGAAAGAAGCAACGGAGGTGCAGAAAGAGGCAAGAGGGGTGACAGAAAGAGGGCAGAGAGGAGGTGCAGAAAGAAGCAAGAGAGGTGCAGAAAGAAACAAGAGAAGTGCAGAAAGAAGGAACAGAGATGCAGAAAGAGGCAAGAAGGGTGGAGAAAGAGGCAAGAGGAGTGCAGAAAGAAGCAAGAGAGGTGCAGAAAGAAGCAAGAGAAGTGCAGAAAGAAGGCAAGAGGAGGTGCAGAAAGAGGCAAGAGGGGTGCAGAAAGAGGCAAAGAGAAGTGCAGAAAGAAGCAAGAGAGGTGCAGAAAGAGGCAAGAGAAGTGCAGAAAGAAGGAAGAGGGGTGCAGAAAGAGGCAAGAGAGGTGCAGAAGGAGACAAGAGAGGTGCAGAAAGAAGCAAGAGATGTGCAGAAAGAGGGGAGGGGGTGCAGAAAGAGGCAAGAGGGGTGCAGAAAGAAGCAAGAGAGGTGCAGAAAGAAGCAAGAGAAGTGCAGAAAGAAGGAACAGAGGTGCAGAAAGAGGCAAGAGAAGTGCAGAAAGAGGAAAGAGAGGTGAGAAAGAAGCAGGAGTCACTTGCACACCATTAGTACCAATGTTACACCCACATTTAGCAATAAGTAACAGGTGACCATTCTAGGTTTACAAAGGACCTTCCACCACGCTGTAACACTTGTTTCTGCATTTTTGTAACTTTAAGCCGTTTGAGCTAGAAACAGGCGTTTTTTGTTCAAATCTGCAGATTAGGCAGCAGATGATGGATTATGTGGCTAATGCAGAAAATGTATAATTGTGCAAAAGTTGGTGCAGCCAAACAGTCGCATAATTCCAGTGGCCCTGTCTCATACCTCTGACCAGGTCCAGAAGTGCTCCTCAGTGATTCCTTCTTTTTTGTCTCAATGAGTTCATGGTTTAGCTTCTATGGAACGAGGAAGACTAAACCTGAGGTTACCACTCCACAACACAGACTACCATACCACATAATTGCTCTCCAGAAGACATAATCCCACTCTACTTAATTCCTATACACTAAATACTAGGCCTGGGCGGTAAATTCCGCTCCGCCGCGAACTTACGGATTTGGGTAATTTCCGCGTTCTAACGAGGCGAAATGCCACATAGTCCGCGATCCTGCGCGGAGTTTGCAGCTCTCCGCGCTTTCAAAGTGCGTGTCCGCGAGATATTTCTCCCCGAGCACGCAAAACAGCGTTCGCGAACAGGAAAAAGCATCGCGAATGGGCGGAACAAGCAATTCCGCGTGTTCGCGGAACTTTTGCGTGCTCGCGGAGATTTTTTACCGTTTTGCGGAGCTTTGCGTAGCGCGACTACGTAAATTCCGCCCACCCCTACTAAATACCACATACATTCTAGCCACATAATTTCACTGCACAACATACCACATAATTCCACTACACACAACGTACATCCACTCCACTCCAAAAAACATTATTAAAATACTTTTACATTTACAACGCCAATAGCTCTAACTCTTGCAAATGTGAGACCTATTAAATTACAAATGCTTCTTTAACTGGTAGTCACGTTTGCAGAGTGGTGGAGAAAGGGGGCTGGGCCTTCAACCAGCGCTCAGGAATTCCGCTGTGTAGGACTTACAGGAGGTACCAGGAGGGCTTCTTGGCCCCCAAAGTCCCTTAGGAGTAAATTGGAACCAGTACTGTGCCAGGAGGCGCGTTTGCAGAGTGGTGGAGAAAGGGGGGAATGTGGCCTCCTAAGACCTCTTAGCAATCCCACTGTGTGGGACTTAGTGGAGGTAACAGGAGGGGTAGTTGCCCCTCAAGGACAACCACTGGGGCCAACTACCCCTCCTAATACCTCTAGTAAGTCCCACACAGCAGCATTGCTAAGTTCTAATAGCAGGCCACGCCCCCTTTCCCCACCACTCTGCAAACATGCTCCCTGGTGCGCTCTTGGATGGGGATTAAAGTCCATTTCGCTGCTGGGGGTCCTTAGGGGCCAACTAGCCTACCTGATACCTCCAGTATCCCCCAGATAGTGGGATTGCTGATAGGTGGTCACAGGTCATGCACAGCTACCTCTCTGCCAAATTTGTTGTAATTCTGTTTAGCAGTTCGGGCTGTAGCCGCGACAAAAGTTCCTATGGAAATTAACATGGAGATAACATGTTTAGGGACCCCCATTTTTTCTCAGCCCCCGCTTGACGAATCACCCCGAAACTTTCATGACAAGAGCTGATCAGGGCAGGCCATTAGTTTTGAAAATTTTGTGAAGATTCGTCAAACAGCGCCAAAGATATTGGCAAATCAAAAAACGTTTTTCCTATGGAAACTAGGTCCTAACTATAACTACCTACTGGCGACCTCCAGTAGGTAACATATATATATATATATAGCCACACCAGCACAACATTAGCCTCGGTATTCATTGTGCACTTTCATCGAAGGCTATGGATAGTGACAATATTTGTTCTACTATCATGTTGGAGGTCTACATGTGTAGAATAGAAGAATATGCCTTTGATTTACCGGCTCTTGCAATGTAGCAAAGAATACTATTCTAATCTTTCCTTGTCCCTCTGGTACAAGCAATTTGCAATTTTAATTCAATAATATATGATTATTGTTGAGTAATATATTACCAATACAGTGTCATATATCTATGTGTACCGTTACCCATTGGATTATGTATATACATGCCAATTCTAATATGGCCGCTATAGTTGCAGTACAATGAAATGTGATTTATATTTGAAGTCCTTTCTTTATGTTTTGGCCCTGGTACCAAGCCTATGTAATGCACCACGTCACAATGCTCAGTGTGTGATCAAGAAAGTTTACCTTTCGAAACGCGTAACATTCTGAGAAAATAAACACGTTTTTCTTCCAACCTCTTCTGAGAGCGCGCTTTACTGGCTCGAAGTGTGGATTACTATTTCCGGTTTGAGCTCTACCGGCACAGCGCGCCACCAAACTACGGGCGGATTTCCCAGGAGGAGCTTCTAGTTTTGTGCATATATATATATATATCCTGGTGAGTCTGTTTTCTCTGAACTATCACCCAAATTCCACTCAAATCAGTTCAAAAACAGTGCGTGGCACATCTGAAGTTTTACTTGATTTTGATCCGGTTATTTTATTTCATATAAATTCCACCAAGTGAATATACATATATACATTCACTGAAAAAATCATAGGTTTCAGGGACGTTATAGTTAGAAATTAGCATTTAAAAAACCTTTGAAATTCACTGAAAAAAACCACAGGTTTCAGGGGCGTTATAGTTAGTTGGACATTTCACTCATACAAAACTAGTGAAATGTGGACGTTATAGTTTGTTGAGCTAACTATAACTCGCGCCACATATTACATCATTCCTGACATGGTCAGTGACACCACTGATGACATCTCAAATGACATCACTGATGATATCATCCAGTGACTGTGTGTTTCTGTAAAGTTTAAATATGTTTTATAAATATATATATGCCAAGGTGTATTGAAGAATGAGTGGGTGTATAAGTGTCTGAATGGATGATTTTGTATGTGTGTTACTGACTGTATAGGTGAGTGATTAATCGTGTCTTACTGAATGCATGGGTTAGTGACTAAACTGTGTGAATGTCTGTATCAGTCTGTTAGTTGGTGTGTAAGCGGCTGCATGGGTTGGTGAGTAGCTACATGAGTGTCTATATGGGTTATTGATTGGTTGTCTGAGTATCTGTATGGGTGCCTGAGTGTCTGTGTGGGTGGGTGGGGGGTGTGACTGTGCATAGATGTGTGAGTGGGTGATTCACTGGGTGTATGGGTTTAAGAGTGCATCTGTGAAGGGCTGTATGGGTGGGTGAGTGTGTGTATGGGTGTGTTGGTGAGTGAATGGATGTCTCAGTGGTAGATGTGTGAGTAACTACATATGTGAAAGGCAGTATATGTGAGCGTTCGAGTATATAAATGACTATATGTGAGAGTGAGTGATTGTGAGAGTGGCTGTATGGATGAGTGTGTGCTTGTATTAGTGATTGTATAAGAGACTGTGGGGCATATTCTCAAGGAGCTATCGCCGAGTTATCGGCACTTTATCGCAGCCAAATTCGCGATAAATTTATCGCCCCATTCACAAGCTGGTGCTAACAGCCGATACCACCAGTTAACATGCGAAAGCATCCGCAAAAAACATCGCCACAGATGACCCCGGCAACTATCGCTAATGAGATGCAGAGTAGGCGTTCCCGAGCAAAAATCCGCGACAACACCACACCTCAACATTCTCAACTACCAGCCACATCGGCGGTAAGACCACAAAACAGGCGATAAGGCGCGTTAGCAGCAGGAAATTAACACCTGCTCCGACCTGGTGTAAAGTCGGACGACAACCTGCACCATCAAAGGGAGCCCAGCCCAGAGCCACACATGAAGAACAACAGATGCCATGGAGCCACTCACCGTGCATCCCGGAGCCCCGAGAGGGCAACAACACCCACCGCCACCACCCCCAGGACTGCCACCCCCCCGGACCCCCCCGCCCCCCCCGGACCACCACAGAGGCAGCGCAGACAAAGACAGCGGACCTTCAGGAAATGCACCAGCCTCACAGACCTAACACCAGACAACGTCAATGCCCACTAAAGGCTCAAAAGGACAACCATCCTCCGCATCCTGAACATCATTGCCCACAGGCTGACGGTACCAACACAGCAGACAACCAACATCCCTCCGCAGACAAAGCTGCTGTCTGTGCTGCACCTGTTGGCCTCTGTTACCTCCCAACCAACAACCGCCAGAGTCGGAGGAGTCGCACAGCCAGCCCCATCCAAGTTCCTCACACCTGTCCTGGATGCCATCATCAGCTAGGTACCCCAGTACCTATACGTCCCCCACAATGCGCAGGAACAGCTGGAGACCAAGCAAGGGCTATACGCCATAGCTGGATTCCCGCACGTTTTGGGGGCAATCGACTGCACACATGTCCTACTTGTGCCCCCTGCCGACACCGCACAC
Source organism: Calotriton arnoldi (assembly GCA_963921515.1). Lineage (NCBI taxonomy): Eukaryota > Metazoa > Chordata > Amphibia > Caudata > Salamandridae > Calotriton > Calotriton arnoldi. Next base: position 11,148 of record CAWUFW010018144.1, read on the forward strand.
AAGTACCGCAACAGAAAGCACACGCATCCCATCAACGTGCAGGCAATAGTGGACCACAGGGTTCTCTTCACCAATGTCGTAGCCAACTACCCAGGCAGTGTGCATGATCCCTTCATCTTCCGACAGTCCAACATCAACCAGCGCTTCCAGGATGGCACCTATGGAAATGCACTGCACGTTGGCAAGTACCAAATGAACACACCACACCCCTCTACTCCACAATCATGCAACTCACAACTCTGGCACTGCACACGTCACAAAATCACATACAACATGTCAAACAACATGCCCACCCACCCGACACGACAGCACAACTTACTGTGACAACCTTGGTTAGCCATGTACATGAGCCATCAATGGCATGGCACCTCAGCCACACAATACCGGAACGTGGGGAGAGGTGGAAACCAGGCATGTGCGAAGGAGGCAAGTGACCCATGAATGAGAATGTACACAATGCCAAGTGTGGCGGAGATGTGCTGGACAGACTGCAGTATGCAGACCACAGACATATCCATGTCTACATGCACTTCTGGTGTCTGGAGTGTAGTGGACAGTGGACGCAACCATGTCACCCCAGCCAGTGGGGAAGCCCAAGGAAATGTAGCTTGTGACGTCCCCCCTGTAAGCGTGTGCGGAGTGGGCTGGCCCGGCGTACGCCAGGCCAGCGTAGGGGTGTGGATGATTATCCTGTGGCTCTGGGTGTGGTTCAGTACTGGAAATGTGCAAAGGCATGTGTCTCTGTTGCAGTGTGGGTCTCCGTTGGGGAGTGTAGGTGGTCCCTGATGGGACTTAGACACCCACGTATGTGATCTAGTTTGGCTTCCATGAGGTAGTACCCCACCGCACATGTTCGGCCACCCCCTTCTGGCAGTCTGACACCTGGCCTTGGAATGCGATGTGTGCTTCGGTGGGCTGCTGGGAGCCAGCCGGGGTGGTGGGTTCGTCCAGCTGTGTTGTCTGTGCAGGGGGTGGGGTATCCTCGATGCAGTGGTGTTGCCCTGCTCCTGGAGGTCGATTGCCTAAGATGTCCATGGACTGTTGTGGGGCGTCGGTGTCAGAAGTGTGGAGGTCCTCTTCAGCATCACTGTAGAGTTGTCTGGTCTGCTCTGCTGGAGGTGTTGTTTGTCCCTCTGCAATGTGAAGGGGAGATGCTTGTTGGCATTGTGTTGGCATGTATGTTGCCACATTGTTCAAGTTTACATACAGACTGCATGACAATGTACATTGTGACTGTTTGGGAGGGGTGGACTATTTGATGCGGGTCAGTGGACATTTGGACTACATGACGTAGGTGAGGTTGTACACGTACATTTGCATCTCACAGTTTCCTGCTATGTCAGATGTGATTGGCCATTTTCTACGCACAGGCGGACCCAGTTGTGTCCTCTGTTCTGCCGTGTAGGTGTTGGACTGTGTACCACATTGTCGTCCATGTGGATGTGCTGTCATTGCTATGTGTGTGTGCTGCATTGTGTGGGAGCCGCACCTGCAGCTGTGATTTTGCTGCCCCTTATCCCTTGGAGGCGGTGTGCCTTTGGCTTTTGTGCTTTTGAGGTGCTGTGATGTTGGCGACTTGGGTCATTTGTGCTCTTGGACGGTTTTTGTACTCTTGTGCATTGTTTGTCTGCAGATGTGTTGTTGACATCAGTGGTTGTTTGTGCAGGTGGATGTGTCAGAGTGTGACCTGCTCCTTTCCGGATGTGGTCCACACTCAGCCACCTCAGTCTCGTGGCGTGCACAGTGTCATGGTGATTGTACTCCAGCCATGCTGCTGGTCATGTGGTGTCACTTGCATTGTCAGTGTGGCTCTCACATACGCATCTTTGCTGTGTTTCGCATGGGTGCATGTGTGTTGTGTAATTGGTGATGTGTGGGGTGAGGTGGGACCCCTTTGGGCACATGGTGGACGGGGGCCTACTTGATGTTTGTATGTGTGCTGCAGTGTGCCACGGGGATCAGGGACATGACCCAGGGTCATTGTGGGTGTGCGGTGTGCTACATGTCGTTGTGCATGTGTGCCATTGTGCCCGTCCCCCCGTCCCCACAGTCCCTGTTCATTACTCACCCTGTTGCTGTTGTGTCAGGTCATGTCGAGCAGTGTCCGGACTCCCGACTCCTTGCACCGTCTCCACACTGATGACTGTGGCCGCCATTTGCTCCAGCTCCTCCTGTGGCGCAGGACTCCCACCTCCATTCGCCGTTGCTGCCTTCCTGTTGGCAGCTGGTTTCTGCTTGGTTTGGCTTTTCACATCGTGCCAGCGCATCTTGGCCTCCTCGACACTCCGGCTGCATTCACGATGGAATGCCATTTTTCCGTCTGTGTTGCCAATGACACAGTGGAGGTGACGGACAGTTGTTGTTGGTGCTCTGTCACCTCCGTGACGACGATCCGGTTGTCATGCGGACTGTACCCCGTCTTCCTCTTCCTCTTCTGCTTGGCCTTCCCTGACCCCGAGGTTCCTTGCTGGTGGTCTGTGGGGCTTGTGGGGTTTGCGTTGACCTGGGCACTCGTTCCGGGTGCCTCCATGTTGCTACACAGTTTATTTTGTTTATGGTGTGTTTTTCTTGTTCAGCTTTTATAGTGCATTTTCCCGCATGACGCGTGGGGATTGCAGGCCTGTCGCTGGTTATCGCTGATTTTTGTATCGCGGTTGACCTCATCGCAACTTTATTCGCGTTCGTGTTTCGCATTTTTGCAGCATTGCGTTAATTTTAATGCGGTCATTTGACACGTTATCGTGGGGCTATCGCATGGTGCCGCCAGGTTGGGAATACTACGTTAACACGGCGTTGTTTTCCCGCGATAGACTGCGATGTGCAAAGTTGCGTTAAGCTAAACTTGCGGTGGTTATCACCCGTTCTTGAGAATATGCCCCTAAGTATGTGTTAGTATCTGTATGAATAAGTGAGGTGGTGTGTGTATAACTGTATAGGTGAGTAAATGGGAGTGTGATTGATTTTATGCATGACTGACTAGGTGTGTGAGTAACTCTATGGATGAGTGGTGGTGTGTGAGTGTCTGTATAGGTGTTGGAGTGCATATGATAGTGCTGTATTGATGAGTGACTGCATGTATGAGTGACTGTATGGGTGAATGAGTGGATGTGTGTGTAGACCTAGGAATCAGTGAGTGGGTATGTAGTAACTGGTATTCGTGTGTCTATGGTTTCGAAAATTGTAGTCTGTATTTTAGAGTGGGTGTATCAAAGGTTATATTAGGGTGTGAGGAGGTGCATGAGATTATCACGTGGATGATGTCATCAGTGATGTCATTTGAGATGTCATCAGTGATGTTATCAGTGGTCACTGACCATGTCATGAATGATGTAATATGTGACATCATCAGCAGTGCATTGCGGGGTGCGAGTTATAGTTAGCTCAACTAACTATAACGACCGAATTTCACTGGTTTGGTACGAGTGAAATGTCCAACTAACTATAACGTCCCTGAAACCTGTGGTTTTTTCAGTGAATTTCAAAGGTTCTTTAAATTTTAACCTACGGTTTTTTCAGTGAATTTGAAAGGTTTTTTAAATGCTAATTCCTAACTATAACCTCCCTGAAACCTATGGTTTTTCAGTGAATTTCAAAGGTTTTTTAAATGCTAATTTCTAACTATGCCTACAGAGGTAGGACATGTGCAGAAAGAGGAAGAAAAGTGCAGAAAGAAGCAAGAGATATGCAGAAAGAACCAACAGAGGTGCAGAAAGAGGCCTTGTTGCAAAGTCATCCTGTGCCCCCAACTATTTGCTGACTGGTACTGGTGGTAACTGACTCTGACTAACCAGGCCCGGAGCCAGTGCTATGCTGAAAGACACTTAGAATACAGTGAAAACACCTACATACACTAGGGTATACTATGGGTTGTGGTACCCCTGTGATTGGCATGACCTCCCCTGTAAGGCCCTAGTACATAATAGGGCAGGGGGATTAAAACTACCTCTAAGTCAGAGGTGCAGAAAGAGGCAATAGAAGTGCAGAAAGAGGCAATAGAAGTGCAGAAAGAAGCAACAGAGGTGCCGAAACAGGCAAGAGAGGTGCAGAAAGAAGCAAGTGAAGTGCACAAAGAGGCAAGAGAGGTACACAAAGAGGCAACAGAGGTGCAGAAAGAGGCAGGAGGGGTGCAAAAAGATGGAAGAGAAGTGCAGAAAGTGGCAAGAGAAAGAAGCAACAGAGGTGTAGAAAGAAGCAAGAGAAGTGCAGAAAGATTTAAGTGAGGTGCAGAAAGAAGCAAAAGCAGTGCAGAAAGAACCAACACAGGTGCAAAAAGAGGCAAGAGGGGTGCATAAAAAGGTAGGAGAGGTGCACAAAGAGGCAAGAGAGGTACAGAAAGAGGCAGGAGGGGTGCAGAAAGAAGGAAGAGAAGTGCAGAAAGAAGCAATAGAGGTGCTGAAAGAGGCACGAAGGGTGCAGAAAGAGCAAGAGAAGTGCAGAAAGAATCAACAGAGGTACAGAAAGAGGCAACAGAGGTGCAGAAACAGGTAGGAAAGGAGCAGAAAGAGGGAACAGGGGTGCATAAAGAGGCAAGAGAGGTACAGAAAGAGAAAAGAGGGGTGCAGAAAGAGGCAAGAGGGGTGCAGAAAGAAGCAAGAGCAGTGCAGAATGAACCAACAGAGGTGCAAAAAGAGGCAAGAGAAGTGCAGAAAGGGGCAAGTGATGTGCAGAAAAAAGCAAGAGCAGTACAGAAAGAACCAACAGATGTGCAAAAAGAGGCAAGAGGGGTGTAGAAAAAGGTAGGAGAGGTGCACAAAGAGGCAAGAGAGGTACAGAAAGAGGCAGGAGGGGTGCAGAAAGAAGGAAGAGAAGTTCAGAAAGAAGCAACAGAGATGCTGAAAGAGGCACAAAGGGTGCAGAAAGAGCAAGAGAAGTGCAGAAAGAACCAACCGAGGTACAGAAAGAGGCAAGAGAGGTGCAGAAACAGGCAGGAAAGGTGCAGAAAGAGGGAACAGGGGGCAGAAAGAGGCAAGAGAGGTGCAGAAAGCGAAAAGAGGGGTTCAGAAAGAGGCAAGAGGGGTGCAGAAAGAAGCAAGAGCAGTGCAGAATGAACCAACAGAGGTGCAAAAAGAGGCAAGAGGAGTGCAGAAAGAGGTAGGAGAGGTGCACAAAGAGGCTAGAGAGGTACAGAAAGAGGCAGGAGGGGTGCAGAAAGAAGGAAGAGAAGGGCAGAAAGAGGCAAGAGAATTGCTGAAAGAAGCAACAGACGTGTAGAAAGAAGCAAGAGAAGTGCAGAAAGAGGCAAGTGAGGTGCAGAAAGAAGCAAGAGCAGTGCAGAAAGAACCAACAGAGGTGCAAAAAGAGGGAAGATGGCTGCATACAAAGGTAGGAGAGGTGCACAAAGAGGCAAGAGAGGTACAGAAAGAGGGAGGAGGGGTGCAGAAAGAAGGAAGAGAAGTGCCGAAAGAAGCAACAGAGGTGCTGAAAGAGGCACAAAGGGTGCAGAAAAAGCAAGAGAAGTGCAGAAAGAACCAACAGAGGTACAGAAAGAGGCAAGAGAGGTGCAGAAAGAGGCAGGAAAGGTGCAGAAAGAGGGAACAGGGGTGCAGAAAGAGGCAAGAGAGGTGCAGAAAGAGAAAAGATGGGTGCAGAAAGAGGCAAGAGAGGTGCAGAAAGAAGCAAGAGCAGTGCAGAATGAACCAACAGAGATGCAAAAAGAGGCAAGAGGAGTGCAGAAAGAGGTAGGAGAGGTGCAGAAAGAGGCAAGAGAGGTACAGAAAGAGGCAGGAGGGGTGCAGAAAGAAGGAAGAGAAGTGCAGAAAGAGGCAAGAGAATTGCTGAAAGAAGCAACAGACATGTAGAAAGAAGCAAGAGAAGTGCAGAAAGAGGCAAGTGAGGTGCAGAAAGAAGCAAGAGCAGTGCAGAAAGAACCAACAGAGGTGCAAAAAGAGGCAAGAGGGGTGCTTACAAAGGTAGGAGAGGTGCACAAAGAGGCAACAGAGGTACAGAAAGAGGCAGGAGGGGTGCAGAAAGAAGGAAGAGAAGTGCAGAAAGAAGCAACAGAGGTGCTGAAAGAGGCGCAAAGGGTGCAGAAAGAGCAAGAGAAGTCCAGAAAGAACCAACAGAGGTACAGAAAGAGGCAAGAGAGGTGCAGAAAGAGAAAAGAGGGGTGCAGAAAGAGGCAAGAGGGGTGCAGAAAGAAGCAAATGAGGTGTAGAAAGAGGCAACAGAGGTGCATAAAGACGCAAGAGAGTTGCAGAAACAAGCAAAAGAAGTGCAGAAAGAGGCAAGAGAATTGCTGATAGAAGCAACAGAGGTGTGGAAAGAAGCAAGAGAAGTGCAGAAAGAGGCAAATGAGGTGCAGAAAGAGGAAAGAGAGGTGCAGAAAATGACAAGAGAACAGCAGAAAGAGGCAAGAGGGATGCAAAAAAGGGAAGAAGGGTGCAGAAAGAAGCAAGAGAGGTACAGAAAGAAGCAAGAGAAGTGCAGAAAGAGGCAAGAGAAGTGCAGAAAGAGGCAAGAGAGGTACAGAAAGAGGCAAGGGAAGTACAGAAACAGGTGAGAGAAATGCACAAAGAGGCAAGAGAGGAGCAGAAAGAGGCAAGAGAGGTGTAGAAAGAAGCAAGAGAAGTGCAGAAAGAGGCAGGAGGGGTGCAGGAAGAAGCAAGTGAGGTGCAGAAAGAGGCAACACAGGTGTAGAAAGACGCAAGAGAGGTGCAGAAACAAGCAAGAGAAGTGCATAAAGAGGGAAGAGAATTGCTGAAAGAAGCAACAGAGGTGTACAAAGAAGCAATAGAAGTACAGAAAGAGGCAAGTGAGGTGCAGAAAGAAGCAAAAGCAGTGCAGAAAGAACCAACAGAGGTGCTACAAGAGGCAAGAGGGGTGCAGAAAAAGGTAGGAGAGGTGCACAAAGAGGCAAGAGAGGTACAGAAAGAGGCAGGAGGGGTGCAGAAAGAAAGAAGAGAAGTGCAGAAAGAAGCAACAGAGGTGCTGAAATAGGCGCAAAGGGTGCAGAAAGAGCAAGAGAAGTGCAGAACAAAGCAACAGAGGTACAGAAGGAGGCAAGAGAGGTGCAGAAACAGGCAGGGAAGGTGCAGAAAGAGGGAACAGGGGTGCAGAAAGAGGCAAGAGAGGTGCAGAAAGAGGGGAGAGGGGTGCAGAAAGAGGCAAGAGGGGTGCAGAAAGAAGCAAGTGAGGTACAGAAAGAGGCAACAGAGATGCAGAAACACCCAAGAGAGGTGCAGAAACAAGCAAGAGAAATGCAGAAAGAACCAACAGAAGTGCAAAAAGAGGCAAGACAGGTGCAGAAAGAGGCAAGACAGGTGCAGAAGGAGAGCGTGAGGTGCAGAAAGAGGCAAGTGAGGTGCTGAAAGAAGCAAGAGAGGTACAGAAAGAGGCAAGGGAACTGCAGAAACAGGCAAGAGAAATGCACAAAGAGGCAAGAGGGGAGCAGAAAGAGGCAAGAGATATGTAGAAAGAAGCAAGGGAGGTGCAGAAAGAGGCAAGGGAGGTGCAGAAAGAGGCAAGGGATCTGTAGAAAAAAGCAACAGAGGTGCTGAAAGAGGCAAGTGAGGTGCAGAAAGGGGCAAGAGAAGTGCAGAAAGAGGCAAGTGAAGTGCAGAAAGAAGACAGTGAGGTGCAGAAAGAGGAAGAAAGGTACAGAAAGAAGCAAGAGAAATGCAGAAAGAGGCAAATGAGGCACAGAAAGAATAGAGGTTTGTGCACCATTAGTACCAGTTTAACACCCACATTTTGCAATAAGTAACACATGACCATTCCAGCTTTGCAAAGGGCCTTCCACCATGCTGTAACACATGATGCTGCATTTTTGGGAACATTTGAGCCGCTTGAGCTAGAAAGAAGGCTTTTTTTGTTCAAATCTGCAGATTAAGCAGCAGATGATGGAATATTTGGCAAATGCGGAAAATGTTTAATCATGTGAAAATTGGTGCAGCCGATCAGTCACATAATTCCAGTGGCCCTGCTCGTACCTCTGACTAAGTCCAGAAGTGCTCCTCAGTGGTTCCTTCTTTTATTGTGTCTCATTGAGTTTATAGTTTAGCTTCTATGGAAACGAGGAAGACTAAACCTGAGGTTACCACTCCACACCACAGACTACAATACCACATAATTACTCTCCAAAACACATAATCCCTATACACTAAATACCACATACTTTCTATTCACATAATTTCTCTGCACAACATACCACATAATTCCACTACACACAACGTACATCCACTCTACCCCAAAAAAATTAGTAAAAAACATTTACATTTACAACGCCAATAGCTCTAACTCTCGCAAATGCGAAACCTATTACATTGCAAATGCTTCTTTAACTAGTAGTCGCGCTTGCAGAGTGGTGGAGAAAGGGGGCTGGGCCTCCGACCAGCGCTCAGGAATTCCGCTGTGTAGGACTTACAGGAGGTACCAGGAGGGCTTCTTAGCCCCCCAAAGTCCCTCAGGAGTGAAGTGGACTTCGTCCCCCATCCCGTAGTCTGCCAGGAGGCGCGTTTGCAGAGTGGTGGAGAAAGGGGGTGTGGCATCCGAAGACATCTTAGCAATCCCACTGTGTGGGACTTACTGGAGGTAACAAGAGGGGTAGTTGGCCCCCAAGGACATCCTTGGGGGCCACCTACCCCTCCTATTACCTCCAGTAAGTCCCACACAGCAGGATTGCTAAGTTCTCATAGCAGGCCATGCCCCCTTTGCCCACCACTCTGCAGACGCGCTCCCTGGCGGAATCTTGGATGGGGATTGAAGTCCCCTTTGCTGCTGGGGGTCCTTTGGGGCCAATTAGCCTACCTCTTACCTCCAATAAGCCCCACACAGTAGGATTACTGAGAGGTGGACACAGGCCATGCCCCCTTTCTCCACCACTCTGCAAACGCACCTCCTGGCTCGTTCTTCATTGGCGGATGAAGTCCCCTTCCCTCCTGAGGGTCCCTGGGGGCCAACTAGCCCTCCTGTTACCTCCAGTAAGCTCCATATAGCTGGATTGCTGAGAGTGCTTAAAGGCCACGTCCCCTTTTTACACCACTCTGCAAATGCGGCTCCTGGCGCACTGCTGCTCTGGGGATAAAGTCCACTTGTGTCCTGAGGTCCTCAGGACATAAGAGGACCTCATAGCCCCACCAGCAGTGCGCCAAGAGGCGCGTTTTCAGAGTGGTGTAAAAAGGGGCGTGGCCTCGGACCACCTCTCAGCAATCCGACTGTGTGGGGCTTACTGGAGGTACCTGGTGGGCTAGTTGGCCCCCAGGGACCTTCAGGAATGAAGGGGACTTAACCCCCAACCCAAAACGCGCCACGAGGCACGTTTGCACAATGGTGCAGGGAGGGGGCAGGGCCTCCCGCAACGCCGGCTTTTCTTTTTCTTTTCTTTTTGGAAGGGGGGCTGTGTGGCCCCCTTACCTTAATTATTTTTGGGCCCTGGGGACCCCATCCCCCCAGGGCCTCAGCATATTATCTTTTTTTTTTTTAAACGGGAAAGGGCCCCCAGGAACCCCATCCCCCGGGGCCCGGCCTTATTTTTTTTTTTTAAACGGGAAGGGGGCCATGTGGCCCCCTTCCCTGGACCACTACTGGCCCCAGGGACCCCATCCCCTGGGGCCTGGCCTCTTTTTTTTTAATTTACTGGAGGGGGGCTGCGTGGCCCCCCTTCCCTGGGCCACTATTGGCCCCGGGGACCCCATCCCCTGGGGCCTGGCCTCTTTGATTTATTTTTAATTTGCGGGAGGGGGGTCACGTGGCCCCCCTCCTCTGGGCCACTTCTGGCCCCGGGGAACCCATCCCCTGGGGCCTGGCCTCCTTGATGGGGACTGTGGGGGGATCCCCAATGCCCCCACGGTCCCAGCCGGCTCCCCACCTCCTGCGGGAGCCAGCACTGCTTTTGGGCAAAGGGAGCTGCTAACATGCAGCTCCCCTTGCCCAAAAGCAATTCTGCTTTGCTTTTTAGAAGCGAGAGCAGGTTTCCTGCTCTCGCTTCCAAGAAGCAAAGCAGAGTTTGCTATTGCAGGGCGGGAGCTGTGCTCCCGCCCTGCCATAGCAAACGGCAATGTCCCAGGGGTGGGTACCCCGGGACATTGCAGGAGCCAGCCCTGGGGGGTGGTGGTCCCCAGGGCCATCGAGGGCTCCAGGAGGGTGGCCGTGCGGCCCCCCTCCCAACATGCAAATTGCCCCAGGGAGGTGGTGGTCCCTGGGGCCGGGGGGGCCGCAACGGATCACCTGTATTTCAATAAACAGTGCCCCGGTGATGTGGTGGTCACCGGGGCTTGGGGGGACCCGTGAGTCCCCCCACCCTATTTTAATAAAGCCCCGGGAAAGTGGCAGTCCCCGGGGCTTGGGGGCCCACAAGGCCCCCCCACCCTTATTAGAATAAAGCCCCAGGGAGTTGGCAGTCCCCGGGGCTTGTGGGGGCCCGCGAGGCCCCCCGCCCTTATTTTAATAAAGCCCCGGGGAGATGGCGGTCCCCAGGGCTTGAGGGGCCCACGAGGCCCCCCAGCTTTTAATTACCAATGCCCCTGGGAGGTGGCGGTCCCTAGGGCAGCGTGGGGGAGAGGAGCCCCCATGCATTTTAATAAAAAAGCCCCAGGGATGTGGTGGTCCCTGGGGTTGGGGGGTCCCCCACGGGCCCCCGCATACAGTATAAACATTGCCCCGGTACCTGGCCCACCAGGGGACTTATAGAAAACGAAGCGCGGGAGCTCGCGCTTCATTTTTTTTTTTTTTTCCAGCCGGAATCGAGCACCCACCGCGAATTCGGCTGATTTTGTTTTAAATGCTTTTTTTGGCCCTGGGGTCCTTGTGGGACCCCCTGAGCAGGCCTAGGGGGTCAGGTTGTTTCTACCCTGCCCCCTTTTCTTGTTTGTTATCTTTTTTTTACCTTTTTCTTGTGACTCGGTTACCGAGTCACAAGATGGCTGCCAACACATTCTGGTTTGGAGTGTTGGAAGCCAATCAGAATTATGCTCGTGCTCGGGAGGGTTCGCGAACCCTCCTCGGTGCTCAGATATCGATATTTCTATTTTTTTAATTTCTCGGGAACTACTGAACAGATTTACACCATTTAAAAAAAAGGTCACTTTCTGAACCAAGAGCTACCTTTTTGCCAAATTTGGTGTAATTCCGTTCAACAGTTCGGGCTGTAGCCTGTTCCAAAAATTCCTATGGAAATTAACATGGAGAAAACATGTTTTGGGACCCCCCTTTTTTCTCGGCCCCCGCTTGATGAATCACCCCCAAACTTTCAAGACAGGAGCTGACCTGAGCTGGTCATTAGTTTGGAAAATTTCGCGAAGATTCGTCAAACGGCGCCAAAGATATTGCAAATCAAAAAACGCTTTTCCTATGGATAATAGATCCTAACTATAACTACCTACTGGCAACCGCCAGTAGGTAATATATGTATATATATATATATATATATATATATATATATATATATATATATATATATATATATATATATATATATATATATATCCTTTCCAAATTCTGCAGTCAATCCCAAAGAACAGCATGCCGCGGACTCAGCTTATTGCAAAGATGTTAATTTATTTCAATGGTGTCACACCAGAACCCCAGAAAAACAGAATCCAAGGATTTTATATCTGTGGATGCTGTAAGGCCTGTAAATATAGTAGTAACTGTAAAGAAGTGAAACTTTCACCAAACTGTATACCTTTTAAAATCACAAAGCATGTGTCGTGTACTACTGACCATGCGGTTTATGCCTTGAAATGTCCGTGTGACAAATACTACATTGGAAGTACAATTCATAAAGTGAAGAAACGGATTCTGGAGCAACTTCGCGCCATCAAAAACGATGATAAGCAGTATCCGGTAGCACGGCATTTCAAGGCAGTCCATAATCAGAACAGTAATCATCTCTCGTTCTGTGTATTAGATACTGTTCCAGTCCATGAACGAGGGGGTGACCGTGTTCGGGAATTGAGACGCTTACAGGCATATGCATCAAGCGTTAAAAAATTCGCAAAATTTGCGAATCGCTAAATTATGGCTTTTGCGATCGCAAAATACCGTGTCGCAATGCATCAACTGCATTATATCGAAAACACAAGAATTCGCAAATTTAAAGAATCACTAAACAATCGGTGAATAGTATTAGCAAATCGCTATTTGCGTCCCCGAATAGCGATTCGCAAATAAAGATTCGCATAAAAGATGCATGAAAAATCGCAAATTGCGAATTACCAGAAATTCTCAATTTTGTGAGTGCTAAATAAGAAGGATCACAACCAGGTGGTAATCATGAGTGCAAATCAGATACAGCTGAAAATCTACTTAAACCCATTGAAACACACCCAGAATGAGCTACCACATCTCACAATGGCAGGGATGTACCTGATGGCGAGGAGGATGAGGCTGCTGGCTGCTGGACACAGACGGAGGCGAATTAATGAGCGCATCTTCAGAGTCCGCATAACTTTGCTAGGACAGCAAGAGGATGAGATATACGATAAGTATAGGCTCAATGCAGCAATGATCCATGACCTGATCAATGAATTGGATCCCATACTGCAACGACAGACACGTAGGACCAATGCTATCCCAACGCATGTGCAGGTCCTATGTTGCCTACACCTACTGGCGTCAGGGAGCTTTCAGGGGGTCATTGCAGTAGCTGGAGGTGTGTCGCAAAGCGCACTTTCAAGAATATTCAAAGCATTCCTTGATGCCATGATGGCCAGGATCGGCTCACACATCAATTTCCTCACCACCGCGCATGACCTTGCAAAAACAAAACAGGAGTTTTACCAGATAGCTCGCTTCCCACATGTTATAGGTTGCATTGATTGCACACATGTGGCAATATGTCCCCTTGCAGCACAGGAATATATATATAGAAATAGAAAATGCTATCACTCCTTAATATTCAGGTTGTTTGCAATGCCAAAAACATAATCACTGATATAGTGGCGCAATTTCCTGGGAGTGCATATGATTCATATATTTTCAGGCAAAGTGACATTCACACCCGTCTTGTCAGGGGAGAATTTGGAGAGGCACATCTGCTTGGTAAATATGTGTAAGTGATACTCACAGTCATTGTACGTATGCCAATGTCAAACTGCCACTGACCCTTTGCTTACCTACATGCAGGTGACAGCGCATACGCCTTGCGTAATTACCTTCTGACGCCTTACCTCAATCCCACAACTGCCAACCAACAGAGGTACAATGCAGCACATATTTCAACAAGGAACATCATAGAGCGCACATTTGGGCTGCTGAAGAGCCGATTCAGATGCCTCCATAAGACTGGTGGAGCACTCCAATACAACCCTGAACAATGCTGCAAGATAGTAGCAGCATGTGCCATGCTGCACAATATTGCGACGAGGGGAGGAATGGAGATCGAAGTGTCTGAAAGCGACTCGGAGGATGAGAACCAGCAAGTGCCACACAGCCGTGCAGCACAAGGGGCAAGCGCAGCAGAAGGGCGCAGGAGAAGATTGGACATCACACAAAACTATTTCTGAGGTGAGTAATGATGACACAAACAGTGTATATTACAATCACAGAACGTTTTATTCAAAGGAAATAAGGCATGAGTGTCGAAGCACACTTTCAATGTGGCCAGTGGCACAGGATTCTTAAGTAATGGACATAAGTGTTTTTGAAATAAATAATGACTTGTAAGTCAGTCAAAGGTCCGATCACATCCATGGTTACGTCACCATATCGGAATGTCATTGTATATAGCAGTCTAGCGCTTTCTCCCACGAACACCCAGACGCCTGTCAGGAGACAGCATCCTCATCCCTCATGTTGGAAGTTGAGGGGGTACTGCTGCGTGTGTTGCGTCTTCCTGCATTGGCAACTGGCATAGCTATGCTACTCAAGCTTGAGGCCCCCTCACTACCCTCTTCCTGCGTGGACATGTTGGCCGCAATTGTGGTAGCATTCATCAGTTCCACTGCATTGGTTACCTGGTCCAGTGCCTTCGCCACATCCCCGCTCCAATGGCACATTTCTGTTTGCATGGTCACAGACCTACGTGCCAGCAGTGCAGTTGATGTGGCCAGCCTATTGTTGGATTTTGCATAGATTTTGAGGTGCTGCATTAGTTGCCGATGGTTTCTTCTCTGGGATGCATGTCCCTCCTGCATAACCTTGGTCAGTTGCTGCACACTATCTCACAGTACTGCAATGTTGTCTGCCATCTTCCCAATTTGTATCTGTACTAAACGTGTGTTCTTGGTCTGCAGGCGCTGCATGCGGAGCATCTGTCCCTCAAGACCACCCCAGACATCATTTGGTTGCTCCTCCTGCTGTGTTCTGCGTGATCTAGCTCTTCTACGCCGGACTCTGACATTACTTCTGCGGCCCTGTGTTTGTGGATTTGGGATGTATGTGGCTGGGCCATGCCTGGACTCATGTGTTGCATTTGCCTCATCATCAGACTCCATGGTGACCAGTGGTGGGACAGTTGCCCTGCGTGTGTTTGGGGCACTGGATGGATTTGTTGGCAACACTGGTGTGTCCATATCCTCAGCTGCGCTGGTGTCCTGTATGTCCTGATAGTCACTATCCTCAGCTTCTACACGTTCTGCATCTGTGAGGTTTAACAGTGCAAAACAGCATTAATTTATGTCTGGGATGTCATGTCACAGTGATCTCTTTTTGCTTTGACATTAAATTTGGAATATATTCACTGTTATGAGTTGTTCTTATCCTATTTGTGTGTTTGACATTGTAACTGCTTGACCTGCCTACATCTCCCATAATGCACTTCCCTTCATGGATACATTGTGTACTGGATGTTCAGAGTGTGCACTTGTGCTGTACTGGGGTGGTGTACTACCTTAATTATTTAGGTCAATGGTAACATGCAGTCATCTTACCTTCAGATGTGTTTGCTGCTCCTGACGTGTCTAGTTGTGTCACACCGACAACAGCTTCAGGCTGGATTGTGGATTCAACCATGTCCTCCATGGGAGTGTTCCCAGTGTCTGTCGGTGTTCCCCCTCCTGTCTTCCTTGCTTCCTTCAGACGGGCAGCTATGCGCACCTTGGCCCGACTGCGCAAGTCGTACCATCTTTTTTTCAGTTCATCGATGGTGCGGTGTGTCACCCCACTGGCATTCACCCGGTTCTGGATCCGGAACCATATTTTTCTTTTCTCATGCTCTGCCACTTTCAATGATAGTTTCCCAAACAGCTTATCATGGCTGTGGACAACTCCCTCAATGAGTGTGTCAATTTCTTTTTCTGAAAATTTCATTTTCCGCTTCCTGCCTGATTGGCTGTCCTCTGCTGTTTGTGAGCGTTCCATTTTCTTGCAGTTACCAGGTTTTTCCACTCGCTCAATCCCACTGCTAGTTAGCTCCCAGAGCCAGCTCCCTCCTCTCCCTCTGACTGTGCACTGGAAATGGGGCTTGTGCTGCTCACTTCCTGGTTCTGATGTCATCAAGATGCATCAAAAATGCGTCTTCGCTAATTGCGAATTCGCTAATTGCGATTTCGCTATTTGCGAATTCGCAATTAACGGATTCGCAGTAGTGTTTGCGAATATTAGCGAATCTTTATTTTATCGCAATTTTTTTGTTGCATCTGTTTTTGTGAATCTCTATTTGCGAATCTTTAAAATTCGCTAATAAAGATTCGCAATCTTTAACATTGATGCATGTGCCTGTTAGAGTCTAAGCTGATAATACAGTATCATACCATGACACCTTTAGGCCATAACGGGGACGAAGAACTGTCGGTTCACTTAGGGTAATTCAATCACCCAATTTGAAAACACAGAAACACCAAAGTATCTGCTTAAAATTTGCTCATAATTTGTTTTAAATGTAAGACGATGTTATTAGAAATCAGTTTTTAACCTCTCTGTTTAGCTTAAAGTTTTTTAGTATGTTTTGTTGATGCACTTTATTATGATTATTGATTAATTCAACTGTTAACCAGACTTTTTGTATCTTACAGACCAACACGATGGCAAGTGGAAGGCAAGAGAGCCAAAAAATATCTATTTGTAAAATATGGACGCAAAATATAAATCACGAAATTGTAGTGTGTGACAAAACGCACGACGAACAATGAAGGTAAAAATGGACATTACGAATTTAGTATAAGCCCACAGGGGCAGTACCCCATGAATTCAAAAAACGAATTCGGCAGACAGGTCTCTAGTAGACCCACCATGATATATTTATGGGCCCACTGGGGCATGATAGGCTACAATCAGAACATCGTTCGAGACATGTGCCCACTGCGGCAATCAGTGTTGAAATACCGATGTTTAAGATTCACGGCTGTTGTTGTCTTGTTGGCATATTGACGAATATAGCTCTTCTTTGGAAGCGCATGGAAAGGTTTATATAATGCCAACATGCCACAATACTGGTAAACAAAGGCAATGTCTGTTGTCCATGCAGCGAAGAAGCAATAAAGGTGGTTCAAAACTTTATTGATACTATAAGTCACAAAACAAGCACTATTTCATGAAAATATTAACATGATAATGTACTATTAAGTTTATCCCACTTATCTTCAAGATCGTAAAATGTATGTGAGATTCATTTATGTGGGTTAATTTAAACTGCTATATTTGAGTGAAGAAGATATAACTCAAATCCTAATGCGGAAGTCTGTTTACAGTGTTTATGGAAATGTCACATGGTTTGTTTAAAAAAATGTGCAGAATCACAACATTGGTTACTCGTGAGCAAGGAGCGTAGGCTCCGAAACACGTTGAGTGTTGTGCCAGCATTGAAATAAATTAACATCTTTGCAATAAGCTGAGTCCGTGGCATGCTGTTCTTTGGGATTGACTGCAGCATTTGGAAAGGATTCATTGGGACTCGCCACTCCGCCGCGTGCACGCCGTCATCAAGAGGCTCGGGTAAGGCGAACTGTTTTGTTGATATATATATATATATATATATATATATATATATTCACTGAAAAAACCATAGGTTTCAGGGACGTTATAGTTAGTTGGACATTTCACTCGTACAAAACCATAGAAATCCCGCTGTTATAGTTAGTTCAGCTAACTATAACTCGCGCCCCCGCAATGCTCTGCTGATGACGTCACATATTACATCATTCATGACATGGTCAGTGACTTCACTGATGACATCACTGAATACATCTCAAATGACATCACTGATGACATCACTGATGACATCATCCAGTGACTGTGTGTTTCTTTAAAGTTTAAATATGTATTATATTTATGTAAATACGAAAAAGGGTTTGGATCAGTGCGGTATGCGATAGCGCCTGCTCGTGTGTACGTCAGTTTAAGGAGGTTCTTAGTAAAATACGGTGCTACAGGCGGGGGATAACCCTAAACCCTCAACAGACACAAGGTCAACAAATTTCTATACAGGATGCCTGTGCACACGTTGTAGTGATATGCAGAGCAAATTCTGCGTCCATTAATTTATGAAATATTGAGAGAACCACGACAAAAAACAGTCAAACAAATAATACATAAGAGGAACACTCCAAGAATCACGTGTTCTCTGTGTTTAATGAAGATCGATTGCCCAGCCTTGGTAAGTCTCCTACCCGGTCTTATCTTTGCTTCATATCTGTCAATGTCTCTTAAGACCAATTTGTGAAAAGTGTCTATGATGTTTCCCCTGGTAGGACGGGAGTCCACCTGGATTTGGATTTAAGTCCACTGGCTATGGAGTAGTCTGTGTCTATGTTTAATTGCATTAAGAGTTGGCTCATGTCCTCTGGTGTGTCTTCCTGATTGGTGATGGAAAGTAATAGCTGGGTGTCATAAATATCTTGTATGCTAAGTACATCTGAAACACCACACACAGGGATGTTTTTAGGGTTTTTATTGTGAATAGGATTGTTTACAAACATTTTCTTCAATTTCAAATTCCTGGTAAACTTAAAAAGGTCTATCTTTGCTTTGCACGTGTCCTCTCTCTCAATTGGGCAATAGCCTAAGCCTTTCTTAAGCAGTGATACCATGTTGTCTGTAAGTGTAGGGGATGAAAGATTAATGATGTCCACTCCCTTATCTTGTGTGTCTATCAATTCTTCTTGTCCCCTGACCTGAGATTCATCCTGATATCGTTTGTGCCCTGCTCTCTTCCCCCTACGGGTTTTCTTTGTTGTTCTCCACGGTTGGGCTGTACCCTGTTGCCTTTTTTGATGCGCTGGACCTCCCTTAAAAAAGAGTTTTCTGGCCTGTCAAGATTAGAGGGGCTGGGTCCGTTGTCCAACTCACTGTCACTGGATATAGGGGCACTCAAGGAGTTAGAGCTAGAGGAGATGGAAATCGTCTGCTGTCTTCCTGTTCTGTTCTTATCCTGATCATTGGTTAGGATTTGGTCGTACTTTTTAGCAAACGTAAAGACCCTCCCCTCTCTGTAATCGATCTCATCCCTCTTTAGTTTCCTAGCTTTGCGCTGTTTTATATCCTCCTGGTGCTTGGCTAGTACTTCAGTGAGAATGACGTAATTTTTTTCAGTAGCTTCTGGTAGGCCAAGTTCTCTAATTTCTCCCTCTAACTTGCTGATTTCTGTCTGGAGTGCAGTCACCTTACGTTCTGCGTTCTCAATGAGTATGCCTATCAGTGTTTTAGAGTTGGAGGTCAGTGCTTCTTCCCACAGTTTTAAAAGGTCCTCATCCAACTCATCATAAGTGGGGAAGATTTGAGCGCGTAATCCCCTTGGTATCCTGTCTAATCTGAGATACTGTTTTAGGGTAATACCGTCCCACCATTTGCTATTCCCACTCTTTTTTAGTTTTTCTAGCTTTATGAATTTTTTCCTCAATCCTTCATTGCATGTGTGATTTGTGTTCTTAATACTTGCTGCCACTGTGTCACCTTTAGCTAGATTCTGGAAGAGCTCTTCCGCTGTTTGATCTCTGTTCATGTTGATTACAACTGGTAAAATAGTATGCAATAAATATGGAATTAGTTCGTACGTTGGGGATGCCCCTACCGCTCGTTTTATAGGTAAATACGAAAAAAGGGTTTGGATCAGTGCGGTATGCGATGGCGCCTGCTTGTGTGTACGTCAGTGTAAGGAGGTTCTTAGTAAAATACGGTGCTACAGGCGGGGGATAACCCTAAACCCCTCAACAGACACAAGGTCAACAAATTTCTATACAGGATGCCTGTGCACATGTTGTAGTGATATGCAGAGCAAATTCTGCGTCTATTAATTTATGAAATATTGAGAGAACCACGACAAAAAACAGTCAAACAAATAATACATAAGAGGAACACTCCAAGTATCACGTGTTCTCTGTGTTTAATGAAGATCGATTGCCCAGCCTTGGTAAGTCTCCTACCCGGTCTTATCTTTGCTTCATATCTGTCAATGTCTCTTAAGACCAATTTGTGAAAAGTGTCTATGATGTTTCCCCCTGGTAGGACGGGAGTCCACCTGGATTTGGATTTAAGTCCACTGGCTATGGAGTAGTCTGTGTCTATGTTTAATTGCATTAAGAGTTGGCTCATGTCCTCTGGTGTGTCTTCCTGATTGGTGATGCAAAGTAATAGCTGGGTGTCATAAATATCTTGTATGCTAAGTACATCTGAAATTAAACACAGTGAACACGTGATACTTGGAGTGTTCCTCTTATGTATTATTTGTGTGACTGTTTTTTGTCGTGGTTCTCCCAATATTTCATAAATTCATAGATGCAGAATTTGCTCTGCATATCACTACAACGTGTGCACAGGCATCCTGTATAGAAATTTGTTGACCTTGTGTCTGTTGAGGGGTTTAGGGTTATCCCCCGCCTGTAGCACCGTATTTTACTAAGAACCTCCTTATTTAATTTATTTAAAAATGTTTTATATAGCGCTGGCTGGACCTGAGGGTGTCAGAGCGCTTTACATGGGTATTCATTGCAATATAGCAAAATTTACAATGAGGTAGAAATTCCGAAACCATACAAACGATATAAAGCAGCTGAAATATTATACAATCTGAATACACAAGTTGCGATGGGCTACAGCAAATCATGAGAGATTAGGCTAGTGAGAGAGGGAAAGGATGGTAAAGAGGGAGGTAGGGTATAGGAATGGTGAGAGGTTAGGGAGGGGGTAGGTTAAGGCAAGATCATATCGCTATACATGGATAATTAATTGTAATGTAACAGATTTATAATGAGGTAGTACTCAAAAACGATCCAGACAGTAAGAACAGCTCCAGTTTAACACAATCAAATTACATGTATTGCAATGGGCCACAGCGAGTCCTGTGAAATTGGCCTAGCGTGGGAGGGAAAGGGTAGAGAAGAGGGGGAAGGGTATGGGAATGGGGAAGAGGATTAAGGAGGGGGGTGGTTAAGGCACTACCAAGTGGGATGAGCAGGTTCTATGGGAAAGGCTGGAGGGAGGAGTTAGTGGGCGAAGGAAGATGGGGGAGGGGGAGGAGAACAGTAGGAGGTCGAGGTGGGATGAGTGCCTAGGGGAGGGATTAAGGACCCCAATATTTGTTGAGCAGGAGAAGTTTGAGGTCTTTTTGAAGCTGATGTAAGAGGGGTTGCAACGAAGATCTTTAGGGAGGGAGTTCCAGATGTTAGGCGAGTTCCCGGAAAAGGAGCGAGATTGTGTTGCTTTCTTGTTTAACAGAGGAGGGACAAGAGCGAGGGTGTTGGAGCTTCTCAATGATCTAGAGCAGCCAGCTTTGTGAAGTTTGTCTGAGAGGTACTGCGGGGAGCGTTGATGTAGGGCTTTGTGCGTAATGCAAGCTGTCTTGTAGGAGGTTCTTCCTTCAACGGGAAGCCACTTGAGGTCTTTAAGGACAGGGGAGATGTGATCGAACCGTTTGAGGTCGGTAATGAGCCTAGCGGCCAAGTTCAGAACAGATTTGATTGGGGCTAGGTGGGCTTTAGGGGTTCCAGAGAGGATGGCGTTACCATAGTCGATTTTCGACAGGACCAGCGATTGGACAACTAACTTAAAGTCGTCTGCAGGAATGAAGGGTTTTATTTTCTTGAGGTGAAGGAGTGTGAAGAGAGTGCTTTTGGCCGATTGTTTTATGTGGGGGATAAGAGTAAGGTTTTGGTCAATGTTAAAACCGAGGGATTTAACTGAGTTAGATACAGTGAGAGAGCAGTTGAGTGCGGTAAGGTCAGAGATCCAGGCTAGAATGGGGAGCGAGTTGTTCTTAGGGGAGAAAAGAATGATTTCGGTCTTTTTGGGTTGAGTTTGAGGTGGTTGTAGTGGAACCAGGATTGGATCTTACTCAAGGCATCATTGAGGTGAAGAACATCCGAGCGGGATTGAATCTTATAGTAAAGTTGGGTGTCATCGGCGTATAGGTGGTAATTGATTCCCGCTTGTTTGAGGATAAGGGTGAGGGGTTCCATGAAGAGATTAAATAGAGAGGGGAAGAGGATAGAGCCCTGTGGGACCCCTAGGGAGACGGGCAGAGGTTTGGAAAGGCAGTTACTGATTTTGATTTGCTGCATTCTGTGTTGGAAGAAGGAGGTGAACCATTTGAGGACTGAACCGTTGAGGCCAAAACGATCTTTAAGTGTGTTAAGTAGAGCAGAGTGGTTAACAGTGTCGAAAGCAGCGGAGAGATCAAGGAGAATGAGAAGGGAGGATTCGCCTTTGTCGAGAGCGTGATGGATGTCATCAATTATGTTAAGCATTGCCGTTTCGGTACTGCATCCCTTTCTGAAGCCTGATTGGAAAGAGTCTAGAAGATTGAATGAGTCAATGTGTCTATCTAGTTGGAGCAGGGCACATTTTTCAAGGGCTTTTGAGAGAAGAGGAAGGTTAGAGATAGGACGAAGGTTATTTAGGTCATTAGGGTCACCAGCAGGATTTTTGAGGATGGGGGTGATTTGTCCCAATTGGAGGGAAGCTGGTACACAACCCGAGGTAAAGGAGGAGTTGATGATAGAGGTCCAATAGGGGGCAATGATATGTTTTAGATCTTGGACAAGGTTGGAAGGGAGAGGGTCTTTAGTGTGCGATGACGGTTTAAGTCTGGAGATGACGTTAAGGACATCAAGTTCAGTGACTGGTTGGAAGTCAAGCCAAGAAGCATTATTTTTTGCTCAAGTAAGATGGGACCGGGATCAGGAATCTGGACGATAGGGGGGAAAGAAGAGGAGTCATGAGGAAGTGTAGAGAGTGAAGGAGAATTGGAGGAAATGTCCGGTGAGGGAAGTAGGTTAATAGGGAGGGGAGTAAGGGCGAAGGATTGATCAATTTTGGAGATTTTTTCGGAGAAGTAGTTGGCAATTTCTTCGCATCTCTCGGTGGTGGCAATCACCTTGGGGGGTGCAGGGGATGTTTGGTTTTTGACAATGTTGAAGAGTTCCCTAGGTCTGTTTTTGGCCCGGTCGAGTTGGGAGCGGAAGAAGGAAGTCTTAGCATTGAGGATGTGTTTTTATAGTTGGATCTAGCGGATCTGAGGAGAGAGAGATTAGAGGGGAAGGGTTTTGCCTCCATATGGGTTCAGTCGATCTAATTGTACGTCTCTCATTGTTGAGATCAGAATTGAACCAGGATTTGGAGGAGGAGTTTTTTTGTTGTTTTAGTCTGGCAGGGGCAATTTGGTCAAGGACCTTAACAATGGAATTATTAAAGTGTTCGGTGAGGTCATTGGCATTCTGGGAGGGAGGAGAGAGTCGAAGTTGAGCTTTGACTTTGGACTCAAGTTCGCCTGGGGGATAAGATGAAGATTCCTGGTCAGTTTCATCTGATTGATGGTTTTAGGTGGAGGGGGTAGTACGGTGTTAGTGATCGTGAAAAGGATGAGGTGGTGGTCGGACCAGTCGATGGGAACGATGGAGGAACGGGAGGCCAGCTCATTGCTAGTAATGTTAGCGTCAAGAGTGGCTCCTTTGGAGTGAGTAGGAGAGTGGCATAGTTGTTTTAGGTCATAGATGTCAAGTAGATCGGTGAGGAGGTTAACCATAGGATCGTCTTTTTTGTTCCAATGAAGGTTAAAATCTCCGAGGACGAGGTTTTTAGAGTTGGAAAGTGCGGATTGGGAAAGAAGGTCAGACAATTCTTCTACAAAAGGGAGAGGGTCGCCGGGAGGATGATAGATATTGTGTAGTCGAATTGGAGGGGATCCCTTCACTTTAAGTTCCGCTCCGAGGTATTCAAAAGTAGAATGATCGGAGTTTGGCACAGGGGAGAGTTGGAGTTCGTTTTTAAAGATTATTGCTAGTCCGCCTCCAATTTTGATAGGTCTATCTTTTCTGAGGATGGAGTAGCCAGGGGGAGAGAGCATATCAAGAATGGAAGAGGAGTGATCTTTAAGCCAAGTTTCAGTAAGAAAGGCAATGTCAATGGATTCACTAAGGATGGTTTCCGAAATTTCAGTCGCATGTTGGACAGCCGAGCGACAGTTAACCAGCATGCAAGTCAGGGGAATAGGGTTGGTTGTAGGGGGGGGGGGGCAGTAGTGGATAATGGTGAATTGCGGAGGAAGTCTTGGAGAAGCTGGGGAATTTGGAATTCTGTTAGTCCCTAGGATCACAGGAATAGGTGACTGTGGGGTCAGAGGGTCAGTAGTCAAAGAGCAGGGGGGGTAAGGATCACAGAGGTCAGGGAGTTCAGAGGCGGGGAAGAGGTTTGAGGCGCGGAGTGTTCTAGGTGAATCGTTACCGAGGGGGGTAGTATCCCATTGCTGGGGGAATGTGGTGTTGATTTGTTCAGTACACCGGGCAATAGAATGGTTGGGGCAGTTAAGTGAGGAGATGGAGTTGACATCATTTCTGAGAGAGGTGAGTTCAAACGCTAGGTTAGCGAGATGGAGTTCTATATTAAAAAGCGTCTGGGGAATAAGGGAGAAGGGGATGGAGGTTGGGAGTTCATGGGGACATGGAGGATGTTCTGCATTAGTCAAGGCGAGAGGTCTGTGGAGAGGGAGGGGCGGGAGTCCAGGTGGAGAGGGGAGATCCGATTGATGGCCGAAGGGAGGGAGGTGAGGTGGGATTGGGCAGTCACTGGAGACTGTAGAGAGTCAGGAGAAGGAAAGGGTGCTCGGGGAGAGTGAGGAGGGTTGGTATTCTGGTTAGGGAGGGGAAGGACAATTGGGGGGAAGAAGTTAGAGTAAGGGATTGGGTCGAAGTTAGGTCAAATAGGGAGGGCTGGGAGGAGGGAGAAGATAGAAGGGAGGAGTTGGTGTGAGTTGTTGGAGCCTCAAGAGGAGGAGAGAGAGTTTGGGTGGTTGAGGAGGCCGTCGGTGAATCAGTAGGAGGGAGAGTTGTTAAGGCGGGGGAGAGATTGAGAATCTGTGCTTGTTGGACTTCTAGGGTGTTTTCAATGTCTGTATGAGGAGGGGTTAGAGTAGGTGAAAGAGGAGGTGTATGGTCAGACTGTGATTGGGAGTCTGATGGGTTAGAGTAGGGTATCGAGAGTAGGTAGGATAAGGTGCTGAAATGGTGTTCAAAGATGGTGAGGTGTTTTTCAGAGGCTTGAATGAGGATGTTTCCAGATTTGAAAATGGAGATATCTATTTCACCAAGAAAAGTAGGGGAAGGGGTGGTAGATAGTTTCAAACCATATGGGATTTTGCATGATTTCGTGATAGGAAGGTGGTGGAGGAAGGTGCTTTTCCATTTGGAGGGGCGCTTGGAGTAGAAGATGTAGTTGGTTTTTACAATCGAGGTGAGACTACGGTAGTTATCTACAAATAGCGTTTCTTGGTGACGAATTAGTAGTTTGTGTTTAAAGTTTTTCTTAGCATTTTTGGAGAGGTTGGGGGGATAAAGGATGGTCCAAGAGTTTGGGCCATATCTAGTGATAGGTGCATCCAGTGTAGGGAGGGGGTGAGTGAAGGGGGCATTGTTATTCCGTATAAGGTCGGGAAAAGAAAGTGACTAGAGTAGACCCCGGGGAGGTCTGAGCTAGGAAGAAGTCATAAATGGTGAGAGGGGGTGTAAAACCTGTTCAAAAGGACAAAACGAAGGGAGGAGGTAACATAAAGAAGCAGTGAGAATGGTAGATAAATTAACTGTACACCTGAACAATTCTCTACTCCCTATTGCACAAAGAGACGGACGTGCAATGTGTTATAACGCATAATATATGGCGGTGGGTAAAGTCGAATAGTACATTTTAGATGATCATAAAGAGGCAGGACAGTTAACAGTGTATGTAGTGCAATAAGGATAAAAGTCATTAAACAGCTCAGTTAACAATAACATGAGTATACATCCAGAGTAAAAATTCAATACAATATGACGTCGCGATGAGGTAGGGCAATTGAGGAGCACGTGGGGCTTTAGGTTTAATAAGCTACACCTGTCATGGTTTTCAGAAAGCGTACGTAGGCCCGACTTCAAGTCAGGAGTTAGCTCCAGCACAGGGGACGAAAGGTATGTCAGGAGTTAGGACAGAGGTAGGGTGTTTGTCGAGGGAGTACAGTGTAAAATCAGACAGAGAGGATCCTGGGGTGAGGCCCGGGTGAATAGCTGAATCAATTTAGCTAGCAACGCGACCTCAGATTCCTTGGGGAATATCAAGACCCACGCGACCTGACTATCCTGGACTACAAGACAGGAGGCTTAGGTCGCGACTACTTGGAGGTAGAGCTTTAGAAGGGAATATTTTGATTATAAGGGAAGTAGTTCAGGCAAACCTTTCGCAGTCTTAAAGGAAGTAACTACCTCAAGATATGAGGACAAAAAGGGCCGACTAAGCCAAGTCTCTCCAACTGTGGAGAAATTAATATAATTAAATTCTCTTTTTTTTTTATTTTTTTTATTTCAGAATAAATCCTACTGAATTAGTGGTTGTCAGCAAATATGGGCAAATCTGCCTCCATGATTTAGTAGTTAGGGTAATCTGAGTGAGAGTTCAGGGTTATGCTATAGACAGATAAACCTAATGGAAAAGTCGTTCCAAGATGGCTGCATGTTTAACTAGTGATGATTTTGGCTTAAATGCGTAGTCCTATCGCTCTTTCCATGAGCCTGTCACGCTAGTTAAAGTCCTCAAGAGTTTACCCTGGGTTGTAGTTGTTGGTCCTTTGTTTCTTTTTAGTACTGTGAAGCCCGAGGTAGTCCTATGTTTTTGAATATAGCTTGGAGTGGGGAAGGGACAGCCCTCTCAATTTAGATAGTTAGGACTGATATTTTGAGGGGGAATTGCAGCTATTAACACTGTAAGAACAAAATGGTGGCCTGGACCTGATACAAGGGCCATTAATGTAGATGATCTTGTGTGATAATGAACAAGAGGACATGAAAGATAAAACAACGAGGTAAAAATAAGGGAAAAGTCCAGATTAGCAACTAAAATAATAGGAGATCTGTGGGGCTGGTTCCTTGCAACACGGGTTGTTCTATGATTGATGGAGCGCCGTGCAGTCTAGTGTCCCGCGACCTTTTAAATAATCAAGGCGCCATGTGTCCGGATCCACATTAAAAACAAAAACAAAACAACGATGGGTCTGCGTGGCCGGTTCCCAGCATCACGCATTGATCAGTGTTGAAGTTGAATGCCGTGTTAGTGTTGAATACGCTGCGTACTACTGCCTGCACAGATAACCGATGAGGGAAGCAAGCACCCAGGGGGAAAGTCCTGTTTAGCGGTGGAAAGTGCATACCGCTCCGCCAGAACCGAGCGGTGACTGTAGCAGATCACCAGCATTTAGTAGCTGCAATCCTGCACGGAGATCCTCGGGGGTTTACAAGAAAGACATAGAGGGGGCCAGAACACTCGCTGCAAGGAACGGTTGGAGTGCGGTGACCTGTCCTGCTCGCACCTTCCGACATGCGAGTTCACCCCGGGACATCCGCTATCGTTCTTCACCTCGGCAGCTCCCCTGAGAGGGCCCAGATAATGTCGTGCTGCCTCCAGCGACGTCCTCAAGTGAATCGGGAGCCGTTCTTCAACTTAAGTAGCTCCCTGCGAGGGTAGGATGCCGCCTTCGCACCCCAGGCAGTGCCGTGCTGCCTCCAGTGATGCCTCCAGCAATGCGCCTTCCTCCAGGGACGTCTTCAAGCGAATCGGGTGCCGGTGACCCGTTGATTCCCATGCGGTACTGCCTCCAGACACGGTGCCAACCTGAGTGACTCTCCAGCCAGCATCGATGAAGGCAAGCTTGGTCGAGCGAGGGGTCGCCACTAGCGAAGTCCTGTTACAGAAGCGGAGGACTCAGGTAAAGTTTCTATGTTCTGATAAGGTTCCGATGTTCCTGTGATGTTCCGATGTTCCAGTGCCTGAAGCAGCAGGACTGGCATGGGCAAAAACAGGGATATTTTTACAAATTTGATCCCCAGCCTACGGAGCTCCATTCTTGCGCTCCACTTCGGTCGCCATCTTCCAATTATGGGTATCCAATTACTGACGTACACACGAGCAGGCGCCATCGCATACCGCACTGATCCAAACCCTTTTTTCATATTTACCTATAAAACGAGCGGTAGGGGCAGCCCCGACGTACGAACTAATTCCATATTTATTGCATACTATTTGACCAGTTGTAATCAACATGAACAGAGATCAAATAGCGGAAGAGCTCTTCCAGAATCTAGCTAAAGGCGACACAGTGGCAACAAGTATTAAGAACACAAATCATACACGCAATGAAGGATTGAGGGAAAAATTCATAAAGCTAGAAAAACTAAAAAAGAGTGAGAATAGCAAATGGTGGTATGGTATTACCCTAAAACAGTATCTCAGATTAGACAGGATACCAAGGGGATTACGCGCTCAAATCTTCCCCACTTATGATGAGTTGGATGAGGACCTTTTAAAACTGTGGGAAGAAGCACTGACCTCCAACTCTAAAACACTGATAGGCATACTCATTGAGAACGCAGAACGTAAGGTGACTGCACTCCAGACAGAAATCAGCAAGTTAGAGGGAGAAATTTGAGAACTTGGCCTACCAGAAGCTACTGAAAAAAATTACGCCATTCTCACTGAAGTACTAGCCAAGCACCAGGAGGATATAAAACAGCGCAAAGCTAGGAAACTAAAGAGGGATGAGATTGATTACAGAGAGGGGAGGGTCTTTACGTTTGCTAAAAAGTACGACCAAATGCTAACCATTGATCAGGATAAGAACAGAACAGGAAGACAGCAGACGATTTCCATCTCCTCTAGCTCTACCTCCTTGAGTGCCCCTATATCCAGTGACAGTGAGTTGGACAACGGACCCTGCACCTCTAATCTTGACAGGCCAGAAAACTCTTTTTTAAGGGAGGTCCAGCGCATCAAAAAAGGCAACAGGGTACAGCCCAACCGTGGAGAACAACAAAGAAAACCCGTATGGGGAAGAGAGCAGGGCACAAACGATATCAGGATGAATCTCAGGTCAGGGGACAAGAAGAATTGATAGACACACAAGATAAGGGGGTGGACATCATTAATCTCTTATCCCTTACACTTACAGACAACATGGTATCACTGCTTAAGAAAGGCTATTGCCCAATTGAGAGAGGGGACACGTGCAAAGCAAAGATAGACCTTTTTAAGTTTACCAGGAATTTGAAATTGAAGAAAATGTTTGTAAACAATCCTATTCACAATAAAAACCCTAAAAACATCCCTGTGTGTGGTGTTTCAGATGTACTTAGCATACAAGATATTTATGACACCCAGCTATTACTTTCCATCACCAATCAGGAAGACACACCAGAGGACATGAGCCAACTCTCCATAGCCAGTGGACTTAAATCCAAATCCAGGTGGACTCCCGTCCTACCAGGGGGAAACACCATAGACACTTTTCACAGATTGGTCTTAAGAGACATTGACAGATATGAAGCAAAGATAAGACCAGGTAGGAGACTTACCAAGGCTGGGCAATCGATCTTCATTAAACACAGAGAACACGTGATACTTGGAGTGTTCCTCTTATGTATTATTTGTTTGACTGTTTTTTGTCGTGGTTCTCCCAATATTTCATAAATTCATAGACGCAGAATTTGCTCTGCATATCACTACAACGTGTGCACAGGCATCCTGTATATGTATTATATATATGCCAAGGTGTATTGAAGAATGAGTGGGTGTATAAGTGTCTGGATGGAGGATTTAGTAGGTGCGTGTCTGACTGTTTAAGTGAGTGATTACATGTGTCTTACTGAATGCATAGGTTAGTGACTAAACTGTGTGAATGTCTGTATCAGTCTGTCTGTTGTTGTATAAGCTGCTGCATGGGTTGGTCAGTAGCTACATGAGTGTCTATATGGGTTATCGATTGGTTGCCTGAGTATTTGTATGGGTGCCTGAGTGTGTGTGTGGGTGGGTGGGAGGTGTGTGACTCTGTGCATAGATGTTTGAGTGGTTCTTTCACTGGGTGTATGGGTTCAAGAGTGCATGTGGAAACAGCTGTATGGGTGGGTGGGTGTGTGTATGGGTGTGTTGGTGAGTGAATGGATGTCTCATTGGTACATGTCCAAGTAACTACATATGTAAAAGGCAGTGTATGTAAGAGTTGGAGTATATAAATGACTATACATGAGAGTCAGTGATTGTGAGAGTGGCTGTATGGATGAGTGTGTACTTGTATCAGTGAATGTATAAGAGAGTAAGTATGCGTTTGTTTCTGTTTGAATAAGTGATGTGGTGTGTGTATAACTGTGTAGGTCAGTAAATGGAAGTGTGATTGATTCTTTGCATGACTGACTAGGTGTGTGAGTAACTCTGGATGAGTGGTGGTGTGTGAGTGTCTGTATAGGTGTATGAGTGCATATGATAGTGTTGATTTGATGAGTGACTGCATGTATGAGTGATTGCATGGGTGAATGAGTGGATCTGTGTGTAGACCTAGGAATCGGTGAGTGCGTATGTAGTAACTGGTATTGGTGTGTCGATGGTTTCGAAAATGGTAGTCTGTATTTTACAGTGGGTGTATCAAAGGTTATATTAGAGTGTGAGGAGGTGCATCAGATTTTCACGTGGATGATGTCATCAGTAATGTCATCAGTGATGTCATTTGAGATGTCATCAGTGATGTCATCAGTGATGTCACTGACCATGTCATGAATGATGTAATATGTGACGTCATCAGCAGTGCATTGCGGGGGCGCGAGTTATAGTTAGCTTAACTAACTATAACGGCGGAATTTCTATGGTTTTGTACGAGTGAAATGTCCAACTAACTATAACGTCCCTGAAACCTGTGGTTTTTTCAGTGAATTTCAAAGGTTTTTTAAATGCTAATTTGTAACTATAACGTGTCTGAAACCTATGGTTTTTTCAGTGAATTTCAAAGGTTTTTTAAATGCTAATTTGTAACTATAACGTGTCTGAAACCTATGGTTTTTTCAGTGAATTTCAAAGGTTTTTAAATACTAATTTCTAACTATAACGTGCCTGAAACCTACGGTTTTTTTAGTGAATTTCAAAGGTTTTGTAAATGACAATTTTTAAATGTATTAATTGTTATATTAATTTTTTTCATACTGATTTACTACATTTTTAGAAACAATTTTTTTTACATATTTTATTTTTAAATTACATTGTAATTACATTATACATTACATTACAAAAATACTTTCTCTTAATGAATTACTTTAGTTTAAATACTTTGCAGATAGGCAATAGACTTTTAAGTACAGTAGTTACAGTTGTTGCAATGGGCAACACATTTTCAAACACAATGCAACATTCAGCTCAATGTGAATTTCTAGTTAAATGCAATTAGTTACTTTATGGATTACTTTTCTAACCACAGGACTGGATCCTAGATTCAGTCCTGGTACATCTCCTGTAAACAGTTGAGTAAAAGAGTTTTGGTTACAGTCGTGATTTTTAAGGAATATTATTGTATTTTAAAAGTTGACACTTAGAAACTTTTTCTCATAGAATCACCAATGTTATCCTATGGAAGGAAATTCACTTAGCAGGTAAAAACTGTTATCGTTACTTTTTCTTACTCAGTGTTGGATCCTGGATCCAGCACTAGTGCATCTCCTGTAAACAGTTGAAAGAATGCGTTTAAGTCATACAGGCGATTTTTAAGGAATATTTGTAGTTTGTGAAAATCAACACTTTGAAACTTTTTGCTGAAAACCAGTCAATGTTAGCCTATGAAGGAAATTCAAGTTACCGGTAAGTACGGTTAAAATTACTTTTGAGGATCAGTACTGGGCTGAAACATGCAGCACTGAGGTCTCTCCTGATAACAGGTGAGTAAATCGGAATTCGTATTTTGGCTGATTTTAGAGGAATATTTTAAAGTTCCAAAACTCCACACTTAGAAGAATTTCCAAGTGAAACCAGTCAATGTTAGCCTATGAAGGAAATTCAAGTTACCGGTAAGTACGGTTAAAATTACTCTTCAGGATCAGTACTGGGCTGAAAGATGCAGCACTGAGGTCTCTCCTGATAACAGGTGAGTAAATCGGAATTCGTATTTCGGCTGATTTTAGAGGAATATTTTAAAGTTCCAAAACTCCACACTTAGAAGAATTTCCAAGTGAAACCAGTCAATGTTAGCCTATGGAAGGAAATTCAAGTTACTGGTAAGTACGGTTAAAATTACTTTTCAGGACCAGTACTGGGCTGAAAGATACAGCACTGAGGTCTCTCCTTATAACAGGTGAGTAAATCGGAATTCCTATTTCGGCTGATTTTAGAGGAATATTTGCACAATGGTGAAGGGAGGGGGCGGGGCCTGAGGTGACATCTGTGCAAACGCGCCCCATGGCGCGTTTTAGGTTGGGGGATTAAGTCCCCTTGAATCCTGAGGGTCCCTAGGGGCCAACTAGCCCACCAGGAACCTCCAATATGCGCCAGGGGCTGCGTTGCAGAGACGTGTAGAGAGGCCACACCCTTTTACACCTCTCTGCAACGCAGCTCTGTGGCGCTTTCTGGATGTACCTGTTGGGCTAGTTGGACCCCAGGGACCCTCAGGATTGAAGGGGATTTAATTCCCCATCTTAAAACGCGCCACACACATGTCACCTGAAGCCCCGCCCCCTCCCTTCACCACTGTGCAAACGCGCCCCGTGGTGCGTTTTAAGTTGGGGGATTAAGTCCCCTTGAATCCTGAGGGTCCCCGGAGTCCAACTAGCCCACCATATACCTCCAAAAGCGCCACAGAGCTGCGTTGCAGAGAGGTGTAAAAGGGGTGTGGCCTCTCTACACGTCTCTGCAAGGCAGCCCCTGGCGCATACTGGAGGTTCCTGGTGGGCTAGTTGGCCCTCAGGGACCCCCAGTATTCAAGGGAATTTGTTCCCCTCTGCAAACGCGCCAGGGGGCGCGTTTGCAGAGTGGTGAAGGAAGGGGGCGGGGCCTGCGGGCCCGATCGTTTTTTATTTTTTATTTTTTTGTCTTCTGAAGGGGGCTGTGTGTCCCCCTTCCTTTTTCTCTTTTTGGGCCCTGGGGACCCCATCCCCCAGGGCCTTACCCCTTTTTAAATTACAAAAAAAAAAAACGGGGAAGGGGGCCGCGTGGCCCCCTTCCCTGGGCCTGTATTGGCCCCGGGGACCCCATCCCCTGGGGCATGGCCTCTATATTTATTATTTTAAGGCCCCGGGGACCCCATCCCCCGGGGCCAGCCTTTCCATTTAAAAAAAAAAAAAAATTCTCTTTTTTGGGGAGGGGGGCCGTGTGGCCCCCCTCCCGGGCCACTACTTGCCCCGGAGCCCCCCCACACAGGTTTTATAATGTATACAAAAAAAGCCCCGGGGAGGTGGTGGTCCCCGGGGCTGCGGGAGGGCTCAGAGCCCTCCCGCACCATTTAAAAAAGCCCCGGGGGTGGCGGTCCCGGGGCTTGGGGGCCCTTTGAGGCCCCCACACATTAAATTATCCCCCCCACCATGCCCCCGGGAATTGGGCCACCCGGGGCCAATTAACTATCGAAGCGCGGGAGACCGCGCTCGATTTCTTTCGGCAGGATTCACGCACCCTGAGCGCATCCTGCCGATTTTTAAAAAAATTTATTTTTATTTTTTGCCCAGGGGTCCTTGTGGGACCCCTGAGCAAACCTAGGGGTCAGGGTGTTTCTACCCTGCCCCCTTTGTGCGCTTTGCGCACTTGTTTCTGTCCCTCGGTTCTACCGAGGGACAAAATGGCTGCCAACATTTCCTGAATCGGAATGTTGACAGCCAGCTGACAGCCAATTAACATGCAGCTCGTGATCGGGACGGTGCGCGCAGGGTGCGCTGAGGGTACGCGGACCCTACTCGGCCATAGATATCACTAACTTTTTACTTTTCATTTTCTCAGCAACTACTGAACGGATTTACACCATTTAACAAAAAGGGTTCTTTCTGAACCAAGAACTACCTCTTTGCCAAATTTGGTGTAATTCCGTTCAGCAGTTCGGGCTGTAGCCGTGTCTAAAGTTTCCTATGGAAAAGTGCATGGGGAAAACGCGTTTTGGGACCCCCTTTTTCTCGGCCCCCGCTTGACGAATCCCCCGAGACTTTCAGGGTAGGAGAGGACCGGAGCGGGCCACAAAGTTTGAAAATTTCGCGAAGATACTTCAACCGGCAAGAGAGTTATTTCAAATAGAATGTCGCGGATTTCCTATGGATAATAGGTTGTAACTATAACTATCTACTGGCGACCGCCAGTAGATAATATATATATATATATATATATATATATATATATATATATATATATATATATATATATATATATATATATATATATAGTTGCAAGCTTGCCCACCACTTCACATCAATTCGGAATAAGGCAAGAGTAGACCCATATTTGTTGCAGTGATTTTTAATCAGCAATCACCATGTCGCCATGACGCGTTTCGGCCGGAAGAGACGGCCTTGATCACATGTCAGCGTCTGGGGCGGGATTACCTCTATTTGAAGTGCAAATGCAGATAGATAGCAGCAATAGACATAGTAAACATACTACATATTCATTTTACAGCATAATGCGTAAAATCATATAAAATACGAGTATAGAAATTCAACTAGGATATCTAATCACTGTAAAATACCTAAATCGAAAACACACATGATTAAAAATATATAATGATAGAGGGATACGTTTTTGTATAAATACATACGCATAACCCCTGATTCATGCATGTGTACATATCCTAGCTATGAATCAAAGTCAATTTTGCTGCTCTATGTGGTTAAAAGTGACTAAGTGCATGGATTGTATCCCCCCAACATCCTGATGTGCGAGTCCCTCGTAAAATCCTAATATGTGCAAAAAAGTGCTAAATAAGTGCAATATGAATCCATGTGTGTAAAAAGTTTTTTGTGTGCAAAAAGTATGCTAGCAGCCAAATAGGTTTCCTAGTACCTTGCGAAACCTATGACAAGATTGCAAACAAAATAACAAGACATAATACATATTCAAAAGGAGATAAAACCAATAGGCTAATAAATGAGACGATCATAAGGTTGATTCCCACAAATGAATACACAATATAAAAATTGTTGTAAAATCATTCCAACCTAAAATCCCAATAAATTAGCTAAAAACTCCTGATGTTATAAAAAAGATGATTAAACATTTAATTTTGGTCAAACTCAAGATTAAAAATAGTGACTCATAAGTGAAAATGAAGCCCTATTGACTTAATGTCTCTGACAAATACAACTTGTAACTCATATCTGGAGGCAATCTCAACCCTACCGAATAAGTAAAATGTATGGATATATATGGGGAGAAGAGGAACCCATGTCCAAACCAATAGTCGGTCCAGACAGGCCCCCATGATCAATAACCACATCGATATTAAAAAATAAATAAACATTTAAATGGATATTCAGTGGAAATAATCATAGGTAGGTATACATGTCCTCGCTGGTATTCAAACCCCCCGGCTGCTTGGTATCCAGTTCTAAAATATATCTTGTTTCCAAACGCCGGAGTCTAGCTTATCTATTACCTCCTCTCTTATCAACAGGCACTGAGTCCAACACATAATATTTAAGGTGTTTAAGGCTACTTTGATGATGTTCCTTAAAGTGCCTAGCCACAGGGTAATTGGGGTCACTATTGGTGATGGCACGTGTATGCTGCAAAATTCTTTTATGCACCGCAAGTTTAGTGCTGCCAATATACATTAAATTACAGCTGCATATTAGTGCGTACACGGCAAATTCAGTTTTACATGACAGGTATTTTTTAATGGGATGTGACTTCGGGCTAAATGGCGTTTGATAGGTCTTGGTATTAATTCCAAATTGACACGCCTTGCAATTGGCACATTTGTAAAATCCTGTTCTGGGCATAAGCCATGTTCTAGAGTCTGCATCCTCTGGGTTATTTTTCACTAAAGCATTACCCATAGTAGCAGTTTTTCTAAAGGTGATAGCAGGTTTTTGGGCATTGCTGCACCTATAATGGGATCCCCCAATATTATTGGCCAATTGCGACGTATAATTGCCCTTATCTGTCCTTCCTGTCTGGAATACCCCAGTATCAACCTGGTCGGTTCTATAGATGTTATATCCATTACTTCCTTGGATTTGGGTTTGTATAGGAGCAAATCCTGCCTGGCCCTCATTTGGATTTTGATATTGCAGCGTCAATGGCTTTGGTTTTATATCCTCTCTGGAGGAATCTGTTTTTACACTCATGTTGTTTAACTTGAGTGTCATGATCCTCAATGCAGATTCTCCTTATTCTAAGCATCTCCCCATAGGGGATGCTGTGTATAAGAAGCAACGGATGTGCACTAGTTGCATGCAATATTGAATTACCAGCTGTGGGTTTTCTGTACAGTGATGTTGCCAGGCCATTATGGGAAATGTATACCTCTGTATCAAGAAATGTAATGGTTTCACAGCTGATGTTGTATGTGAACTTTAAATTTAAGTTATTGATGTTGATATCCGCAATAAAATCATGTGCACTTTGTATTGACCCATTCCAGACAACAAAGAGATCATCAATGAATCATAGCCTAACAATTATGTTATTAGAGAAAATGTGAGCATATTGTTTCATGAGGACCAGCTCCTCCCACCATCCCATAAAGAGACAGGCATAGCTAGGGGAGAAGCTGGCCCCCATTGCTACACCTTGTATTTGTTGGTATACTTGGTTTTTTATAAAGAAACAGATTATTCTCCAGACTAAATGTCAATAAGTCTATCAACATCTGATTATGTTTGGCATATCTCATTGGTCTGTTAGCCAAGAAATGGTCCACTGCTTTGACCCCATCGCTGTTTCTTATACAGGTGTACAAGGCTGTGACATCCAGGGCTATAAGATAGTAGCCCTCCTGCCAACTGATTTTTTCAATTTTTCTGATAAAGTCACTAGTGTCTTGCACATATGAGTTGAGATTCTTCACGTGATTTTGTAAAAATGAGTCAATATAAATGGACATATTCTCTAAAGGTCCATCACAGGCTGAAATAATAGGCCTGCCTGGTGGTTTTACAACTGATTTGTGAACCTTAAGCACAAAGTATAACAAGGGGATAGTCGGGTTTTCCTTTTTGAGGTACTTATATTCCTGTAGGTTCAAAAGGCCCAGACTATTCCATGCCAACAGTTTTCCAAAGAAATTGTTCTGTGCTTGATTAAACTTCTGCATGGAGCTTTTACGGTAGCAGTCCACATCATTCAATTGTTTTGCTGCTTCCTCTGTGTAGTCTTTTAGTGGCCATAACACTACATTTCCCCCTTTGTCCTCTTTTCTCACTACAACCTGCTTGTTCTTGTTAATTTTATCCATCAGCTGTTTATATTTCCGTTCTTGATTGTGAATTTTACTTTTGGTTTTGTTGGTCTCCACATATAGTTGTTTGATTTCCGCCACCACATGCTCATTGAACAGATCTAGGGAGTCGCGGGGCATGATGGGTATGAATCTAGATTTTTCCTTGAAGCTTGTAATAGGTTTTGCACAAGTATCATAGCTGGGGGAGAGAAGATCTTGCGTTACGAGTTCCGGATATTCTCCTTCATCTGTGTTGGGGCCATCACTCATGGCACCTTCATTGCCCAAATTGTGTAAATCCTTAAGTGCTCCAAGAACTGCCACTGTTAGACTGCATTCTTCAGTCCCTGCTGTCAGTAGACTCCGTTCATTTGTAGCCTCCGACATCCCTTGTGATCTTGCCTTCAACTTGTGGAACTTTTGGAGTTTCAGTTTCCTGACGAACTTATAAACGTCCGCACGTGTGTTTGTATAGTCGAAGTTGGTCGCGGGGCAATATGACAGTCCTAGTGAGAGGATCCGTTGTTCTGATGAATCAAGGTGAATGTCTGTTAAATTAATAATAGTGTTGTTGGTATTAAATGCTCTATCTGATTCAATGGCCCCTTGGTTGTAGGAGCAAGGTTCTATTTCCTCCTCCATTGCCCCCGTCCTCTCACTTGTCTTGCATTTCCACTGTTGCCACCTTTCTCTGGCAACCCTCCTTCATTGCCGCCTGCTCTTTGTCCTTCGTTTTTTGACGTTTTAACAGCCCGAGGCCTGAGTGTTTCCCTGCGGCTTCTTCTCAAATAGTCCACTTCATCTCCCAGGGATGGTTTTGTTGCTCCCGGGATTGGCCTACCCCTCATGTTTTCCGCCTCTGTTTCACTCTTGATGGCAGAGCTGAGGTCAGATGCTGACGTTGATGTCGCTCCTCCCTGTTCCTCATGGCGCTCCTGTTGAAATCTATTGCCCCTAGTTGGTTTAGCCCTGAAAGCATCATATTTACGTGCAAACGTAAATATTTGTCCGTTGACGTAGTCGTCTTTGTCTCTTTGGAATTTATAAGTTTTCCTATGTTTTATCTTTTCTTCTTCCTTATTGAGCCTAAATGTCATCTCCTCTTGATATTTGTTCCTTTGTTGTATGTCCCCTTGTTGTTCTATTTCTGCACTTAGAGCCTCAATTTTGCTTTGTAGCTCTACCCGGTCCACCTCCGCGTACTTCACAAGAATCTGTACTAGTCTGCGAGAGGAATCGAGGTTGCATTCAGCCCACTCTGACATCATACGTGGGTTACGGGTATCATAACTGGGGGCTAACATGATTCTGAGCCCCCTCGGTATCCTACAGACATCCAAGTACTTCTGGAGGGATTTAGCCTCCCACCATTTTGCAGTTTCTTGTCTCATTAGTTTCTCTAGTGTACGATAATTTTCCTTAAGTCCTTTGGTTGCCGTCGTTGTATCCACGGCCCCATGCTCATTAGGCTGCTGCCTCTGAGGAGGATCTTCCATGAACATTTCCTCCGCTGCAGACTCGCGGTTTCTCAGCGCTGCGGCTGACATGGTGATTGCTGATAAGTGCTAGAATTGTTTGCTTTGCTTACAGTCCCCAGTCCGAATGTCCCCAGGGCTGAAAGCCAAAGCTAACACCTCCCCACCTGTGCAAAAGTTGTTACGCTATGAACAGTACCTTTTTCCCGATGGGCGTCCGCAGGGACAGTCTCTGATGCTGCTGAGCGGCTCGGCCGAGCGGCTGCTGGCGTGTCCAAGAATTGCACCTCTGTAAACGACACCTTCGGCTGGTTTAATCCTTTCTTTCACTTTTCCTCCTTGCGTATGCACAGGGGGCTCCGTAGATTCCCGACCCGGAAATATTAGGATAGACTTCATGAACTTCCGCAACTCCGACGCCGTCCGCTGACAACGCTGTATGCTGAGGCGTCCGGAAGAATGAGACCACTGACCACAGAGCCAACTTACGGAGAGGGGGTCCACAGAAACCGGAGGAGGTCAATCCGGTAACAATAGTTGCAAGCTTGCCCACCACTTCACATCAATTCGGAATAAGGCAAGAGTAGACCCATATTTGTTGCAGTGATTTTTAATCAGCAATCACCATGTCGCCATGACGCGTTTCGGCCGGAAGAGACGGCCTTGATCACATGTCAGCGTCTGGGGCGGGATTACCTCTATTTGAAGTGCAAATGCAGATAGATAGCAGCAATAGACATAGTAAACATACTACATATTCATTTTACAGCATAATGCGTAAAATCATATAATATACGAGTATAGAAATTCAACTAGGATATCAAATCAGTGTAAAATACCTAAATCGAAAACACACATGATTAAAAATATATAATGATAGAGGGATAAGTTTATATATATATATATATCTCACGCCCCCGCAATGCACTGCTGATGACGTCACATATTACATCACTCATGACATGATCAGTGACATCATTGATGACATCATTGATGACATCTCAAATGCGAAATGTGAGCCACGCGTTTCGGCTCGTCCGAACCTTGATAACTATACAAGACGTCATTTAGCTTCCTTATTTAAATGTAAAAACGCCTCCAGTTGCCAACATTAACAAAGGACTACATATTACTTTAATCCAAAAAGCTGGCGGCCATATTGGCCTGGTCACGATGTGAAAATTCAGGAACTGATACAATAAAGAAAAGAAAACAAGTGTTAATATGCACACAATGTCATTTCAGCATATCTTGCCCCGTGACCGCCATACCTGTATGTTCGTCAACGTGACTTGTTCATAATAAACATACTTAGGATTGCAAACATCAACATAAACAATGGACTACACATTACTTTAAAGTGAAAGGCTATCGGCCATATTGATCTGGGCACGTTGCGTGTTATAATGGTTCTTTCACGAAAGAAAAGAAAAAAAAGGGGTGTTAATATACACACACTATCCATAAATAAAGTTCTAGCGATTATAGTTCCATTCCATTCACAGCTCATTTGAGATGTCATGAGTGATGTCACTGACCGTGTCATGAATGATGTAATGTCTGAGGTCATAAGCAGTGCATTGCGGGGGTGTAAGTTATAGTTAGCTCAGGCAACTATAACTGCTGAATTTCCCTGGTTTTGTACGAGTGAAATCTGAGTCTAACTATAACGTCCCAGTAATCTTTGGTTTTTTTCCAGCGAATTTCTAGGTTTTTTTTAACGTTAAGTAAGATGCCTATCACAATGGATGGTGGGGGTTTGGAAGCAGGGCCTGGCCTGGCATTGTGCTGCCCCCACCCAAGCTTGCTGCTCCTGCCTCCCCTCCTCCTTGCCATCCATTGTCAAAGTCCATGCCCCTGCTCCCTCATTACAGCCCTGTGTGGCCGTTGTTCTGCCACTGGCCTTCCTGCCTTCTCTGAACAGTTAGCTTGCTGCCCCATCCACCTCCTCCCTATCCTCTGTTGTCTGAATCCATGCACTAGCCTTCTCCCTCCTGCCATGCATGGTCTGATGTGCTGCCACTGCCCTCCATTTAGCATGATGTCCCAGTCCACTCCTCCTGCCCTCCATTGCCCAATTCTAGTGCCCCATCATTGACCTCCTGCTTAGCCTCTGTGCTTAGCTTGCTGCCCCTACTCTCCTTCCCCCTGCCCTCCGATGTCTGTGTGCATGCCCCTGCTCCATCCTTTGTGACCACCATGTTCCATGGA
Source organism: Calotriton arnoldi (assembly GCA_963921515.1). NCBI lineage: Eukaryota > Metazoa > Chordata > Amphibia > Caudata > Salamandridae > Calotriton > Calotriton arnoldi. The sequence goes on from CAWUFW010018144.1 coordinate 51,321, forward strand.
CCTGCCCCTCCTATCTACTCTGAGTGTTCTGTTGAGCTGCCACTCCCCTCCCACTTGCCTAGCATTGTCAGATGACTGTATCTTGTCCCTGCCACCTCCACCCTGCCTGTCCACGTTCCATGCCCCTATCCCCTTCCTCCTGTCCTCCATGGTCCATTTTACTGTCATGCCCTTCTGCCCTCCCTGGTCTGTTATGCTGCAACTGCTCCTCCTGCCTGCCCCGCGTGGTCTGTTGTGAGGCCCCTTCCCCTGAACTCTCTTGTCTGTGCCCAGCTCCTACCCCTCCCTTCTATCCTCCATGGTCCTTTCTGCATGCACCTGCCCCCTCCTTCTCGCCCATCATGGCCATTGTGCTGCCACTAACCCTCCCGCTTCCCATGCATGGTCTTCTGTGCTGCCACGGCCCCTCCCACCTTCCATGTGTGGTCAGCTAGCTGTCCCTGACCCCCTCCCACCTTCCCTCCATGGTCTGTGTGTATGCCATTATAGTCTCACTGTTGCTCTCCATGGTGTGTCTTGCTTCTAGTGCCCATCCTGCCTGACCTCCATTGTCAGCTTGCTGATCCTGCCCTGCCCCCTTGCCCCCTGCCCTCTGTTTTCCATGTGCAGACCCCTATTCCCTCCCTCCTGGCTTGTCTGTTCCATTGAAATGCCCCTGATCCCTACCTCCTGCCCTTTATGGTCCGTTATGCTGCAGCTTTCTCTCCTGTCTGTCCATTATGGTCAGCTAGCTACCATTGCCTCTTTCCCCTCTGTTCTCTGTTGTCCATGTGCATGGCCCTGTCCCTCCCTATTGCTTTCCATGGATTGTTGTGCTGCACTCCCGTCCCGCATGCCCTGTGTTGTGTATTGTGCTGCTGCAAACCCTGATGCCTGCCCTGTAAGGTCAGTTTGGTGCACCTGTCCATGTCCCTCCTGTCCTCTGTTATCTGAGTCCATGTCCCTACCCCAATTCCTCCTGCCTTCCATGATCCAATGTACTATACTTGCTAACATTTTGAACTTGGTAAGAGGGAGATTTTGAAAAAAAAACTGGGGTATTGATTTTCCCCATTGACTTACATTGAAAAAGAGGAAATTGTAGACAGGAGACAGATCAAATAAAGCCCATTTGGGCTTAAAAACATTGGGCGTTTCCTGGCTGAATCGGGTCTGTCGGCATGTATGGTTGTACTACCACTGCCTCTTCCTTCTGCCCACAATGGTCTATTATATTGCCACAGCCTCTCTTGCCTGTCCTGCATTGTTGGTTTGTTGCCCCTGCCCCCCTTTCCACTGCCCTCCATAGTCTGTTGTGCTGCCACTGCCCTTCCTGCCTGCCCAGTGTGGTCAAATTGTTGCCTCTACACCCTCCTACCTGCCTTCAATTTTCTGAGTCCGTGCCCCTGGCCTCTGCCTCTCAACAGTATCCTAATGAACAACTAGATTGCTAACATTCTATATTTATTACAAAAGTGTGGCACGCCTGACGTTATCTTGATGTAATCAAAACTGTAATACCTAGAGCATTTCCTTTAGAAATTACAGAAATGAGAGGGTCTTATTTGCATCGAAATTATGGTTAGTGCTCTAAAAACTAAAATGAGGACATATTTTCTTAGTTTTCAAATAGCGACAAAGCACTTTTAAATTATTTGTTATCTTTATGTTTTTTTATCCAGTTGACCACTTGATTAAATGTTGCACTTAGGGGAGAGGATGTGGTATTACTTCCAGAGCTGCAGACTTTGCATTTGGGGAACCAGGTTGGAGCTTCTGCTTCAGCTCGACATTCTGTGATTCTGGTCAAATCACTTAATCTCCCCATGTCTACAACCAACATGAATTTGTCCTTGTGTGATGTAACCAATGCCCATGTAAAGCACTCCAATACCTGACCAGTCTGCACTATATAAAACTGCAAAAAAACAAAAAATAAAAAGTGTTTTGCACACTTCTGTCATTGGGCTATATGTGGGCTACATCTGGGTGATATTTGTGCTACATTTGGGCTCTTTTGTCTCTGGTGGCCATCTTGGGACATTTATTTGTTATGAAGTTTCCTAATTTCCTCATTTACTACAGTCTCCTCAGTAGGAAATGCTTTCAGTTTTTTACTTTGATTCCATCAAGAAGGCATTCAGATGTGCCACACATTCGCCATAAATTCTGAATGTTAGCAGTCTAGTTGCTCATTAGATCACTGTAGTAAAGCTGCTGTTCACTAGGGAAGTCTGCTGCTGGTATTGAAAGTGCATGTTTCAGTCTGCATGTCGGAATTTTTAATGAAATCGAAGAGGATTTTAGAAGTCACTCAAAATGTGCCCTAATTTTTCTTTCTTCAGCACTAATCATAATTTCTATGGCAAAATAAACCCCCTCAGTTTGTTCCTTTTTAAATAAAATGTTTTAAGTGTTACCAGTTTATTCCAATCAAGATGGCTTCAGGTGTGCCATACTTTTGTCATAAGTAAGACTGTTAGCGCTCTAGTTGATCTTTAGAACACTCTGGGACATTCTGTCATTGGGCTATACGTGGGCTACATCTGGGTGATATTTGTGCTACATTTGGGCTCTTTTGTCTCTGGTGGCCATCTTGGGAGACTTATTTGTTATGAAGTTTCCTAATTTCCTCATTTACTGCAGTCTCCTCAGTAGTAAATACTTTCAGTTTTTTACTTTGATTCCATCAAGAAGGCATTCAGATGTGTCACACATTTGCCATAAATTCAGAATGTTAGCACTCTAGTTGCTCATTAGATCACTGTAGTAAATCTACTGCTCACCAAGGAAGTCTGCTGTTGGTATTGAAAGTGCATGTTTCAGTCTGCATGTCAGAATTTTTTAAGGAAATAGAAGAGGATTTGAGAAGTCACTCAAAATGTGCCCTAATTTTTCTTTCTGCAGCACTAATCATAATTTCTATGGCAAAATGAACCCCCTCATTTTGTTCCTTTTTAAATTAAATGTTTTAAGTGTTACCACGTTATTCCAATCAAGATGGCTTCAGGTGTGCCATACTTTTGTCATAAGTAAGACTGTTAGCGCTCTAGTTGTTCTTTAGAACACTCTGGGACATTCTGTCATTGGGCTATACGTGGGCTACATCTGGGTGATATTTGCGCTACATTTGGGCTCTTTTGTCTCTGGTGGCCATCTTGGGAGACTTATTTGTTATGAAGTTTCGTAATTTCCTCATTTACTACAGTCTCCTCGGTAGGAAATACTTTCAGTTTTTTACTTTGATTCCATCAAGAAGGCATTCAGATGTGTCACACATGTGCCATAAATTCAGAATGTTAGCAGTATAGTTGCTCATTAGATCACTGTAGTAAAGCTACTGCTCACCAGGGAAGTCTGCTGCTGGTATTGAAAGTGCATGTTTCAGTCTGCATCTCAGAATTTTTTAATGAAATAGCAGAGGATTTGAGATGTGCCCTAATTTTTCTTTCTGCAGCACTAATCATAATTTCTATGGCAAAATGAACCCCCTCATTTTGTTCCTTTTTAAATTAAATGTTTTAAGTGTTACCACTTTATTCCAATCAAGATGGCTTCAGGTGTGCCATACTTTTGTCATAAGTAAGACTGTTAGTGCTCTAGTTGTTCTTTAGAACACTCTGGGAAGCTGCAGTAGAACACAAAGGAATCAACTGACAGTCTCTGCCCTTGTTGGATGTACATGTTTTACTGAGAATGTCAGACTTCATTCTCACATGACTGAGAAAGATAATGTGAATTTACAGAAAATATGCTCTCATTTTAGCTTCTAGATCACCTTCCAAACCTCTATGGGAAAAGTATGAGAAAATAGTTTTCTCTCAAACATGATTCATTATATCCCAGCAGAAGGCGTTTTCACAAGGTAAAATCACCTTAGAACACACCACAATTCCTAAAATTAGTATAGTACCATCAACAAATGATTTATAATGCAACTAAAGTCTTATCACCCTTTATACGTTCTCCTTTGGGTGACTCTCAAAACCTTCCATTCACTACAATGCATTTTAATGGGGTGCTATCATGTATATTGGTCCCAAGATGGCTGCCAACACTTCTTGGATGAAGTGCTGACAGCCAATCAGATCTCATGATGAGATGTGTGGTTAGGCTCCGCCCAGATATATACATTTCTTTTTCCTTTAATATTTAAAAAACTACTGAACGGATTTACACCATTTAAAAAAGGGCACTTTCTGAACCAAGAGCTACCTTTTTGCCAAATTTGGTGAAATTCCGTTCAGCAGTTCGGGCTGTAGCCTTGTCTAAAGTTTCCTATGGAAGTTAACATGTGGAAAACGCGTTTTGGGACCCCCCTTTTTTCTAGGCCCCCGCTTGATGAATCACCCCGAAACGTTCAAGACAGGAGCTGACCGGAGCGCCCCATTAGTTTTGAAAATTTCGCGAAGATTCGTCAAACGGCACCAAAGATATTGGCAAAAGAAAAAACGCTTTTTGAATAGAAACAAGGTCCTAACTATAACTACCTACTGGCGACCGCCAGTAGGTAATATATATATATATAGTCACTGAAAAAACCATAGGTTTCAGGGACGTTATAGTTAGAAATTAGCATTTAAAAAACCTTAGAAATTCACTGAAAAAATCACAGGTTTCAGGGACGTTATAGTTAGTTGGACATTTCACTCGTACAAAACCAGAGAAATTCGGCCGTTATAGTTAGTTCAGCTAACTATAACTCGCGCCCCCGCAATGCACTGCTGATGACATCACATATTACATCATTCATGGCATGGTCAGTAACATCACTGATGACATCACTGATGACATCTCAAATGACATCACTGATGACATCACTGATGACATCATCCACGTGATAATCTGATGTACCTCCTCATACCCTAAAATAACCTTTGATACACCCACTCTAAAATACAGACTACCATTTTCGAAACCATAGACACACCAATACCAGTTAGTACATACCCACTCACTAATTCCTAGGTCTACACACAGATCCACTCATTCACCCATACAGTCACTCATACATGCAGTCAACCATCAATACGGCACTATCATATGCACTCACATATCTATACAGACACTCACACACCGCCACTCATCCATAGAGTTACACACACACCTAGTCAGTCATGCAAAGAATCAATCACACTCCCATTTACTCACCTATACAGTTATACACACACCACTTCACTTATTCAAACATATACTAACACATACTTACACTCTTATACAATAACTAATACAAGCACACACTCATCCATACAGCCACTCTCACAATCACTCACTCTCACATATAGTTATTTATATATTCCAACACTCATATATACTGCCTTTCACATATGCAGTTACTCACACATGTACCACTGAGGCATCCATTCACTCACCAACACACCCATACACACACTCACCCACCCATACAGCCCTTCACAGATGCACTCTTGAACCCATACACCCAGTGAATCACCCACTCACACATCTATGCACAGAGTCACAGCACACAGACACTCAGGCACCCTTACAGGTACTCAGACAACCAATCAATAACCCATATAGACCCTCATTTAGCTACTCACCAACCCATGCAACCGCTTATACACCAACTGACAAACTAAACTGTGTGAATGTCTGTATCAGTCACTAACCCATGCATTCAGTAAGACACATTTAATCACTCACTTATACAGTCAGTCACGCACCTACTAAATCATCCATTCAGACACTTATACACCCACTCATTCTTCAATACACCTTGGCCTATATATATATATAAAACATATTTAAACTTTACAGAAACACACAGTCACTGGATGATATCATCAGTGATGTCATCAGCGATGTCATTTGAGATGTTATCAGTGATGTCATCAGTGATGTCACTGACCATGTCATGAATGATGTAATATGTGACGTCATCAGCAGTGTATTGCGGGGCGCGAGTTATAGTTAGCTGAACTAACTATAACGGCCGAATTTCTCTGGTTTTGTACGAGTGAAATGTCTAACTGACTATAACGTCCCTGAAACCTGTGGTTTTTTCAGTGAATTTCTAAGGTTTTTTAAATGCTAATTTCTAACTATAACGTCCCTGAAACCTATGGTTTTTTCAGTGAATTTCAAAGGTTTTTTAAATGCTAATTTCTAACTATAATGTCCCTGAAACCTGTGGTTTTTTCAGTGAATATATATGTACACCCCACCCGTAAGTCCAGCACAGCCCAAATGTGCCACACAGATCGTAACACCAAATTTAGGGGGTCATCTATAATTCCTTTGCCCTTCCAAACTCAAGGTTTCCCAGTCTCATTTATATATTCCGATATCACAGCCTTATCTGGCTTTCCCGCCGGAAACCTTTGACCCAGTGGACCGACCGACGAAAGTGGAACAATAACCTGCCCTTTAGGGGTCTTTTGCAGAGACAGAAAAACAATGTTGAGAGGGCCGTATCAAAATGGCAGGCTCCTTGGTATTCAGCTGTGCCGAAAGAACATCTCCTACAACTCTATGGAAACTTACGGCATAGGCAGGGCACAAGTCCTAAAAAAAGAAGTGGAGGGACTAACCTAGTTAGGCAGTATGCAAGTGGCATCACGGCACGCGACATCACAGTGCACAACATCACGGCGCATGACATCACACATGCCATCACAGGAATTGACATCATAGAAAGTGGCATCACAAGCCACGACTTTACAGAAAGTGGAATCACAAGAAGTGACATCATATCTAAAGCCCTCACATATATGTTTAGGAGGTCTATCATGTGTACGTTTGAGCGCATTGCCAAGATAATAGCACTGTGAGCTATGGAAGATAATATGTGACTTCTACACCTTGCAGTCCCCCAGTTTTATGTAACACATCCTGTGCATTCATTTACAAACATATATAATTTATTGTACATGTAATATGCACGTGTTGATGTAAAGCGCTCTGACACCCTGCATTGGCATGAGTAGGTGAGTAGGGCTATACAAGAAAAAATAGTGGTACTTAAATTATTTCAACGCCTCCTCAAGTGTACTAAGCTCTATAAAAATGTGATTTGCTTTGTGTAAATACTGGGAAAGACCAACACATCTGACATTCTTACAGTGCATGCATATCTCCTAAACAGGGACTGAACAAAGTGAAAACAAAGTGAAAAGCTGCCTCTCTTAAGTATGTGTGAAGTGCTAACAAGGTGTGAACCTTTGTTTCTCCTCCCCTTCATTTGCATCAGGTGTGAGGCTCCCGACTGCTCCCAGCCAAGAGACTCGAACAAAAAGAGGCCTGATGACCCCTCAAATTCGGCCTTTGTTATGGGCCCAGCAGGAGTCTTAAATAAGAAAGCCCCCGTCCCGCCTGCACATTGTTGCTTGTTGAAGATGGAAAGCAGACAACGTGCAGACGCTGCTTAAAGTGTCCCGGTATTTGGAAATTACACCAGGACGAGTTCAGCACATTATTCAGTGGGGCTCAAATTCTTGGCAGGGTAGATGGCGTTCACCCTGTGAAAATAGTGGGTGGACGCCGTCCACCAGCGTCTACCCCCGACTCGTGCCCTGGGCATAGGTATTTTCCATTGGGAAGGCAGGGGTGTCTAGCTAGGGTGGAGCTCCTCCACCGGAGGGTGGGAGTGAGGAAGGAGGCAGGCCTAAGCCGCCACCAAACCCAGCAGCTGCCCACTGGGATCTAAATGAGCACTTTAGACTCATTATAACTCTCTAAGGGCCAGATGTAGGTGGCTAAATACCGGTCGGTAACGCCGAAATTCGCAGAATTTCAGCGTTACCGACCGGTATTTAGCCATGTGCAATGTAGGAAACACCGAACGCCATCGCAAATAAGGAATCGGTAAAAATAAGGGAAACCAGTTACCGATTCCTTAATTAGCGATTAGCAGACACCGAAACCCTTAAATACCGAATCGGTAAATAAGAAATCCTTAAATAATCGCAAATCCGATGTACCAAAAATCGGTAATACCAAATTTCCGAAAATTCGGTATTAAGGAGTTGCTAATTACCACTGACTCAAAGCAGGTGGTAATCAGGTGCACTGCATTTAAACAGCCCCAAAATGCAACAGTGTGAACACAATGGCGGCCCTCTACGTAATTGCAAGGCGGCTACGTTTGCAAGCAGCAGGACTGAGGATCTGGAGATGGGAGGAGCGCGTGTATAGACTTCGCGTTACACTCTTCCAACTGACTGAGGCTGAAATCCATGAGAGGTACAGGCTACACCCCCAAACCATCCTAGACCTGATACGGGACCTGCACCCACTCCTGGAGCATCAGACACCAAGGGCGCACGCAATACCAACACATGTTCAGGTGCTCTGTAGCCTGCACCTACTTGCATCAGGAAGTTACCAGGGGTTGATAGCTGTGGCAGGTGGTGTGTCACAGAGTTGCCTGTCCCGTTTCTTCAACTCTTTCTTGGATGCCATGATGCAAAGAATGCATCACTACATACGCTTCCCCAGCACACAGGCGGAACTGCACAAGACAAAGCAGGATTTTTACCAAAAGGCACAGTTCCCACATGTAATAGGGTGCATTGATGGGACACACATACCAATCTGCCCACCTGCAGCTACAGAGTATATATACCGCAACCGCAAATCTACGCATTCCATCAACGTGCAGGTGATATGCAATGCGGACCACATCATCACTGACATTGTGGCCAAATTTCCAGGGAGTACCCATGACTCCTACATATTCCGGAACAGTGGGATCTACACACGTCTGGCTGGGGGTGAATTTGGAGAAGGATACCTGCTAGGTAAATCAATGTGACACACCCTGATGTATACCTTGGATGAATGTGTTGGTGACTCATATTAATGGCACTTCCTTTCTCACTTAGGTGACAGCGCATATGCCGTGCGGGCATTTATCTTGACGCCATTCCTCAACCCATCCACACCAAGTGAGAGAAGGTACAATGTGTCACATAAAAGCACGCGCAACGTTGTGGAGCGCACCTTCGGACTCTTAAAAAGCAGGTTCCGCTGCCTCCACAAAAGTGGAGGTGCACGTCAGTACTGCCCCATCATCTGCTGTAAAATAATAGCAACATGTGCCATGTTGCATAACCTTGCCACAAAGAAGGGAACAGCAGTGGAAATAACTGACTCTGATGACGAGGATGAGGACTGTCCACAGCCAGAGCACAGCGCAGCAGGTGTGGCAGCAGCACCAGATGGGAGACACAGATGGGCAGAGATAACACGCAACTATTTCTGAGTAAGTAAGGAGACACAGCCAGTTACTGTAAGTGAGTGACGGTGTTTAATTAGCATAGCACACCACCACAACATGAAGGGCGTCACATGCCAGGCCTAATTTAAATGCAGTTTCCAAAACCAAAATGGGTTACACCACCCATTTTGGTAAGCCATGTGATGGCTGGCATTACTACCTGCGCCCACGCGCTGCACTGCTGCGTCCCTTGGGCACACTGTCCTCACTGCCAGTCTGTCCTGTGGCAGTGCTGTGCCGTTCGCTGCACCTCCTGGGCTCTGTGATAGGTGGCGTGATGCTACTGCGGCTAGTAGCCTCTTCACTATCCCCCCCATCACCTGTAGTGGCTACCTGGTTGGTTTGTAGCACTTCTAGTGCACTGGTCACTGTGACCAGCCCCCTTGCCACATCACGGCTGCAGTGGGCCATCTCCTCCTGCATGGCCACCGAGCGCCTGCAGAGCAGAGAGGCGGCAGTGAAGAGGCGGTTCACCGCCTTGGTGTAGTTGTCCAGTTTCTGCCTCTCCCTGCGCCTTGCCAGACGGTCCTCATCAAATTTGCTGCACAGCAGCCTCACTGCCTCAGACATGTCCCTCATGCCCTCAGCCACAGTATTGTTCATGGAACAGATGCCCTTCTCTATGCGCAGCATGTGCCCATTACCCCCAGGTCCCTCTAGTCCTCGTCCCCTTCATAACTAATGAGATAGTCCTATCTTGCATACAGAAAAAAGAACGAAGGAATGCTGGACATACCCCTCCCCCTCCCTCTGGGAGTACATAAGCGTACAGGTCCCAGCATTCCTCCTGTTCTTTTTTCTGTCTCTGCCTATCGGAGAGAGAACGTTGCAGGAGCTTTCTTGCTCCTGTCTGTGCTGGTTTTACTCACGGGGATGCTGCCGGGCGAGTGTACTCGTGTTTTTTTCTTGTTTCCTCACCCTCCCTGCTGGGCTTGGGGGGTGTGGTACGGCCCCGTTTGGCCTCCTGGAGTTGCTGGGGTCTTCTGGTCGCCCCTCCTGGCTTGCCGGGCTTTGCCGGGGGGAGCGCGGCGTGTACGGCCGACGGAAGGAGGGTTGCTGTGGTTCCGCCTTCCGGGTCGTGTTGCCTGTCTTCCGGGTTCATCGGTGCGGCGGAAGTCAGGCATTTCGAGGCGGGCTCCTTCGTTTGAAGTGCTTTTAGGAGCCCACTCGGGTGAGTACCGCATAGCGGTTTTGGCTGTGTTATTTATCCTGCCGATTTCTTGCTTTCTGCGGTTTTGGGGGCATTGGTGCTTTCTTCTGCTCTTCACCTGTTCCTGGTGGGCTCTTGGATTCCTTGTTGGCTGGATTGCTGGCTCACAGTCGTCTTGGGAAAACATGCTCGTAAGTGCCGACATAGGGAGCGCTCCTCCTCCTCTGATTCTTCATCCTCCCCTTCTCCTGCCAGGTCTCGGCGTCGCAGGGAGTGCGGTGATGCCAGGATTAAGCGTCTCATCAAGGAGACTCTTAGCGAGATGGGAGGTGATGGTGCTCATTCTAAGGGCACTGGTCCGGTGTCCTCTGGCTCCTCTGGTGGCGAGGCTGAGTGGTTGGGGGATTCTGAGCACAAGGGCAAGTACATTGACAAAGACGTGTTGGCTGGGTTGCTGAAACATGTCAAGTCTAACATGGGGTTTCCGGATGGTGAGGCTCCCAGTACGTCTGGTGGTCCCTTGTTGCGCCAGTTTCAAAGCTCTACTACTGTTGATGTGCCTGTTCATCCTTTTATTAAGGATGTCCTGCAGCGGGAGTGGATGGATCCTGATCGGATCTTGCTCCCTCGTTTCATGGCTAAGCTTTATCCTTTGCAGGATATGGCTGCGGATTTGCCGGACTCGATACCTATTGATTCCTTTGTGGCCAGTCTGGTGGGTCGCACTTCCTTGGCGGAGGATGCGGTTCTGAAGGATCCAGTTGATAAGAAGGTTGATTCCTCCCTTAAGAAGGTTTATTCTGGTTCTCATTTGGCTTTGAGGGCTGGCGTTTATGGGACCTATGTTTCGCAGTCCTTGCTTTCGGATCTCAAGACCCTGTACCAGTCTATGGATGATGCTACTGACTGTTCCGGTCTTCTGGAGCATATTGAGAGACAAGTGGAGTTCCTGTCGGATGTGTCCTTCGATGTGGTGCGGGCCTCTGCCCTTTCCAGTGGGGCGTGTGTGGCTGCTCGTCGCAATCTTGTGTTGCGGGACTGGAAGACTGACTCTGCCCAGAAGGCTTGCGCTTTACGTCTGCCTTTCAATGGGAGAATGATGTTTGGGGAGGAGTTGGAGGATAAGTTGCATAAATTGTTTAAGGAAAAGAAACATTCTTCTTCTTTTAAGCATGCCTCGGCTGTTTCTGTTTCCTCTAGGCCTAAATCCTTTTTCCGTCCTTCCTCTCGTAGGCAGTTTTCTGGGGGACGGGGTAGGTTTTCTTCCGCCCGTGGCCGGGATAGGAAGGCTAAGTCCCCCCCTCCCAAGCCGCGTTCCTGACTATATGACTGGGGATCCCGGATCATTGGTAGGAGGTCAGCTGCGCTTCTTCCTGCCTGCCTGGGTGCAGTCCTGTTCAGACGCTTGGGTGTTGGACATCATTCGCATGGGTCATGTCATAGAGTTCTCATGTCCTCCTCCAGACTCGGGGGTTCGTCCGACTCCTTGGCCGTCCTGTCTGTCCAGGAGGTCCGAGCTGTCTCTAGGGATCGATGCTCTTCTTCGGAAGGGTGCGATTCTGGAGGTTCCTCCTCTGGAAGTCGGGCTGGGGTTTTACTCTCGGATTTTCCTGGTTCCCAAGGTGACAGGGGGGTTCCGCCTGGACCTGGATTTAAAGGCCCTGAACAAATGGGTAGTTCGTCTGCCTTTTCGCATGGAGACTCTTCAGCGGGTGATTCCGTTGGTGCTTCCGGGACATTTCATGTGCACCCTCGATCTTCAGGACGCATACTACCATGTCCCTATTCATCCCCGGTCCCGTCGCTTCCTGCGGTTCTGTGTTCAGGGGCGTCACTTTCAGTTTCTGGTCCTGCCGTTCGGCCTGAGGTCTGCTCCACGTGTTTTTACGAAGGTGGTGGCTCCGGTGGTGGCTGTGTTGCATCTTCGGGGGATCCTAGTGTACCCTTACCTCGACGACTGGTTGATCCATGCTCCATCTCGGTCCCTGTTGTTGGAGGCTCAGGGGGTGGTGTGTTCTGTGTTGAGGGTTCATGGGTTTCTTCTCAATCTGCCCAAGTGTCAGCTGTCGCCCTCCCAGGACTTGACTTTCATCGGAGCCCGGTTTCGGACCGATCTCGGCAGGGTGTTTCTGCCCGTGCCTCGGGTCTTGACGTTGGTGTCTCTGGCTTGGCGGTTCCTGCGGGGGGGTTCCTTTCCGGTTCGCCTCTGGTTGCGTCTTCTGGGCCTCATGGCGGCGACGGTGTTTACTGTGGCCTGGGCTCGTTTTCACCTCCGTCCTCTCTGGTTGTACCTTCTGTCTCGCTGGGATCCTGTGTCTCGCGAGCTGGATTGTCTTCTTCCTGTGTCCCCTTCGGTCCGCCCTGCCCTTCTTTAGTGGACGGTGTCGGCCCATCTGTCGCTGGGTCTGCCTCTGCAACCATCTTCTCCGGTCGTCCTGACTACGGATGCCAGTTCTTTCGGGTGGGGTGCGACCTTGGGTTCCCTGTCCCTTCAGGGTCGTTGGTCCCTTCGGGAGAGTCGTCGTTCGTCCAATTGGAGGGAACTGTCGGCGGTGTTCCGGGCTGTGATGGGGTTTCGGTTTCGGTTGCTAGGTCGCCATGTTGTGGTGAGATCAGACAACACAGTGACTGTTGCTTACCTGAATCATCAGGGGGGTGTTCGCTCCTCCTCCCTGAACTCGGTGGTGATCCCCCTGTTCTGTTGGGCGGAGGGGCATCTGTTGTCTCTGTCGGCGGTCCATATTCGGGGCGTGGACAACGGGGTGGCGGATGCCCTCAGCCGTTGTTTCCCCGCCTCTCTGGAGTTGTCTCTGACTCCGGTGGCTTTTCGGCTTGTGTGCGGGAGGTTTGGTCTTCCCTTTCTCGACCTCTTTGCTTCCTGGCTCAATACCCAGCTGCCCCAGTTTTGCTCCCGGGGTCCTCAGGTGGGTTGCTGGGGAGTGGATGCCCTGACCATTCCCTGGCCATCCAGGCTCCTCTATGCTTTCCCTCCTCTAGCGCTGATTCCCCGGTTTTTGGCCCGCCTGTGTCGGGAGGATCGAGTGGTGGTGGTGGTGGTTCCATTTTGGCCTCGGAGGTCTTGGTTTCTGTGAGAAGTTGGCCTGGTATATGCTGTTCACTAATTAAAGTGGACACCTTGCACCAGGGCAAATCGACTCTTATGGTAGATAGGTTTAAGACAACCTTTTAAATAAAGCTATCCTAGTGGTAGCTGTGGAGAGCAGCCTTCAGGCTAAGTCTCGGAGGAATGTAAAGCAGCTTGTTTTACCATATAATCTCTTGAATCACCAAATGAAAAGACACCACACAGGTATATATATCAAATATATATGTATTTATTTCTAAATAACTCTCTACTAATCTCTTTATGAGATTAGAAGACAAACATATGCACAAATCAACGTTTCACAATAAGTTAAGCACAAAATATGGCTGGGGCCCTAGGGGCGTACCAGACCATATACTAAGTAAGAGACTTAGGGACAACGACTTGCAGGGAGACAAGGCCTAGGGCCTTCAGAAGTGCTGGGGCCTCACGAAACCACCCAAGGCAGGTAAGTAAAGGACCCACGGGGGACGCGTGCAGTGTAGATACACAGGCGCGGATCGCCGTTGACTTCAATGGGGCAAGTCGCGGTTGGAAATAAAGAGTTTTAGGATACTTCGGGAGAACCTACAAGCAAGTCACTTACAGGGTAAGTAGTTCTAGGGCCCACACCCACAGGAGCACCGTAGTGCTGGAGTTACCTCACCCAGGGAAGCCGGGTGCACAGGTGTCCTTTGGTGTCGGGTTGCGGCGTCGTTTTCAATGGCGAACAAAGAAGACTTGCTGCTTGCGGGAGCTGAAGAAGTGTCCTGTGGAATCCAAGCCTGGATTCTGAAGAAGGATGACCTGAAAGCAGAGGGGACAGTGTTCAAAGTCACTTGGCAGTGACTCGGGGCAAGGAAGATGGATGCCCACCGTCGTCGAGTGATTCAGGTCGGTTGTGGGTGCCTTGACTCTTCAGCCACGTGGTCCAGGAGGCGTCGACGACGACCAGGAGCTGGATTCAGTGTGTCCCTCGACGTCTGCAGCTGACTGCGGTGTCGGTAACTCGATCGGAGCCAACAAGCCTTGGCAGCCGCAAGTCTCGAGGAGATGAAGAAAAGTCGATGGCGCAGACCAGCAAGGTCTGTGGAACTCACCCAGCGAGGGTAAGTCAGGGCAGGCCTGGAGCAACCAGGGGAGCCCTTTGGTTTCTTTCAGAAGTCTTCTGGGGACCCACAAGCCAGCGGGCAAGGGATCGCAAAGACACCTCGGGCGGAATCACTCAACAGGGGCCCACGGTCACTCGGGACGGTGTAGGCCTCTGATCTTCGGAGGGATTCCTGCTGGAGGTCGGGACCACACGTGGTCCAAAGCACAGGTTCGTAGAACGTTGTGAAGGGGTTGCACTTGACAATAGTGCACGGTACCCAGGGGTCACGGTTCCTCGTTACTCGTGGGGTCCACTTGCCTCAGCTTCGCTGGGGACTCACGATGGCCAGGGAGAGATCAGGAAATCCACTTCCTGGGCTACAGGGACTTCGGACTCCGGCGGGAGCGGCGTAGTTTGCGACCGTCGTTGTCGTTTTTGGTGCCTGCCAAGCAGGGGAGTCACTCCTTGACTCCAAGGGAGATTCTTCTGTCTTCCAAAGGTAGTGGAACGTCGAAGGGCCAGGATTCTTCTGTAGAGCATCGTCCAGGGGTTATCTGCTTTGCAATGGCAAGGTTCCCCCTCTTATACTAAAAAGAGGGGATGGACTAGCTCTATGACCCCACCTATGGGAGGGTCAAGGGAGGGGGTGGCTACACCCACTTCCCTTTGTCCAGTTTCGCGCTAGAGCAGGGGCAGGTAGCCCCTGAGCTGGTTTGAACTGGCATATGCACAGAGGAGCCTTTTGCTCCCCCAGTGCAGGACTTCAAAGCACTCTAAGAGTACACCCACCCAGCCCCAATACACATTATCCTGTCTGGGGAGGTGGTCACACCTCCCTGCAACAGGAAACCTATTGTCCAGGCCTCCCCTGCCGGAGTTTCATCCAGCAGCAGGAGGCCAGACTTGTGTCTGTGGCAGCAGCATCCATTTTGTGATGCCAGGGCTTCAGAAAGAAGTTACCGGGTAAGCCAGAGTTAACATGTCTTTCCCTCTAGAAGGGTGGAATGCTACCCCCGCCGCCAGGATTGGCGGGGGGTAGTATTCCAAGATGTTTGACACCAAACACGACATGTTTAGGTGCAGCCATTCCAAAGTTAGCATTTTACCGCGAGGATATAATGCGCTTAAGAGTATATGGTCAGGCTGCACTACAAACAGCATCAGAGATGGTCTCCGAACGCTGCAGAGGGGCCCTGCTCATGCAGGGGCACCCTCTCACATAGGAACCATGCACTCTGCCTTTAGGATTGATAAGGCCTGCCTTAGGAGTGACTTATAGGTTTATATGTGTGTATGTATTTAGTGATATAGGTAACCTATATCACAGTAAGGCGTGCATGCACCACCCTACCCAGGCTGCAGTAGCAGACCTGTGGTGTCAGTTTGGATGGCCTTCCAGGGGTGGCATAATACATGCTGCAGCCCCTGGTAGGCCTCTGAGGTACCTATGCCCTTGGTACATAGTATACCATATACTAGGGACTTATAAGGGCACTCCAGATTCCAATCAGAGATGTGCCTAAGGCACATGGAAACCTTTTACAGAGAAAGCAGATAGACTGGGGCCCTGAATAGCAGGATCCCAGTCCAACTAAGTCATAAACCAGCAAAACACCATAAAAAAAGTGGGGGCAACCATATAGTCAGATTCCACCTTCCTACATAACCCCCCCAAACGAAAGGAGATAAGGCTAACCTTGGCCAGTTGAGCCTTCATTGACTAAGTGGTCATATAAGGAAGCACCTGCACTAGCATGGTTGCCCCCTGTCTTATGGTCCACTAAGCAATCCCTCACCCTAAGGGTATGAGAGGGTCTCCACCATGGGGAATCACTACCTGTGGTGTGCTTAGGTAAAGTACAAGGCTGGTGAGGTGTCTGAGTAGGGAAGTGAGGCCCTAGGAATGTTGGCCTCAGCTTCCTCAGATCACTGGTCACCATGTATGCCTGTCTTTCCATGACTGAGTTGCACTTTGCTCTAAGGGTCAACCTTTGGCTGCCTACAGCTGTGGGTTGGGTCCCTTTGGATGGACTACTGGAGGGACATGGCAGGTTTGGAACCTTCTGGTCCCAGGTTTGCCCTTGCCTACCAGAGTCCTTCTGGGGGAGGTCCCTACATAAAGGTATGGGGGATCCCTCAGTGTGTAGAGGAATTTTCACCTGGCTAGGGCTACTAGACTGGGTGCCCCTAATCTGCTGATGGGGGCTTCCTCTGGACAGGGGGCCCTGGGGGTCCACTGACCTCCCTGACCTCTGCAGCCCTGGGCTGACTGAGGCAGGGTAGAGAGGGGCAGGTTACCTGCTCCAGACGGGGTACCACCTTGGAAAGGTCCTCTGCCATCAGGGGTGTGGCCAGGCCAGGCCTGACTACCTCTGTGGCAGTTCCTTCACTAGGGGTAGGGTCAGTTCCCTGAGGAGGCTGACCCTTACCTACTGTCTGGGGGAAGAAGGCTTTTCTTCAACCCTTGTGCTCTCTTTTGGGGGAGAGTGGGCCATTCTTTCAGGCTCCATCTCTCCAAATTCTTGGGCTGGGGCTGTGGCCATCACAGCCCCACTAACCTTTACAGGGACGCCCAACATCCTAAGATGGGTTTGGTGTTCCACTTCAGCCCAGGCTGAAATTTCCAGATCATTGCCCATCAGGCAATCTACAGGTAGGGTTGGGGACACAGCCACTCTTTTGGGCCTGTGACCCCCTCCCAGCTGAGATTGACTATGGCCATGGGGTGATCTGTTCTGACACCATCAATGTTGGTCACCTGGTATTTAAACTCAGGTAAAAGCTGGTGAGGGGGACTAGTTTCCCTGCCACCATGGTGACACTAGCCCCTGTGTCCCTAAATGCCACAGCTTTCTGACCATTAATTATTGGCTCCAATCTGTACCTGCCCAATGCTATGGGACCCATGGTAAAGGTGGCAAATCCTATACCACCATCAGAGTCAGAGGAGTCTGTTGAGGGGTCCCTGTCTAAACTAGGGCCCACCTCTGTTCCTCTTGCAAAAGCACCTAACTTTTTGGGTGCACTACTCCCAACTGGAGGATTACTACTGGTAGTACCAGGAGGGGTGGTAGTAGTTGTGGGAGGAACATTTTCTTTATTGCCACTCCTGGGGCAACTGGGATCAGTTTTCCAGTGCCCAGGCTTTTACAGACATGGCAATAGGGTTTCTTTTCAGGAGAGGAAGGAGTTTGGGACCCACCCCCAGAAGAGGAATTTTGGGGCCCTGTAGGGGACTTATCCTTAGATTTATCCCCACCTTTCTCTTGGGACTTAGTAGAATCTTTCTTCTGGTCACCACCCTGATTTCTAGTTTTTACTCTGGTTCTGACCCACTTGTCTGCCTTCTTTCCCAATTCTTGGGGAGAGGTCAGATCAGAGTCCACCAGATACTGGTGCAAAAGCTGGTTTTGACAATTATTAAGGATCTGCTCCCTCATAATCAAATTGTACAATCCTAAAAAGTCCTGCACTTTGTTGCCATGTATCCAACCTTCCAGAGCCTTTGTAGCACAATCTACAAAATCAACCCAGTCTTGAGTCTGAGCTTTTTGGGTGTCTCTGAACTTCAACCTATACTGTTCAGTGGTTAGGCCAAACCCATCTATCAGAGCACTCTTCAAAACTGTGTAATTGTCAGCATCCTCTTCTCTTACAGTGAGGAGCTTGTCTCTACCTTTGTCTGCAAAGGAGAGCCACAAGATTGCTGCCCACTGCCTCTGGGGGACCTTCTGAACTTTACAGGCCCTCTCCAGTGCAGTTATCCATTTGTGGATGTCATCCCCACTCTGGTAGGGAGGGACAATCTTGTTTAGGTTTCTATGGTCATAAGACCTGTCCCTATCTCTAGGGATATTGCTGCCACCATGGGACTCTAGTCCCAACTTTCTTCTCTCCCTGAGGAGATCTAGGGATTCCCTATCTAAAGCCAGTTGCTTTTTTCTGATTTCCAGCTGAGTTTCCTCATACCGGACCAGCCTGGCTCTCCTCTCATGAGAGGATTCCCTCCTGTGAGAGGAGACAGAGCTCCCTATAGAGGTGCCAGAGTGGTTAGACTCCTGAGAAGGAGATCTAGACTTCCTGGGCACACTCTTAATCCTTCCTGGGGGGACAAAGAGGGCATCATTTTGATCATCCTCATCATCATCCACAGGAGGGATTGGGTTTTCCAGGTCAGGGTCATTGTCACCCTCCTGGCCAGTTTCAGAGGGGGGCTGGGGGTATTGGTACCCCTGGCCTCCTCCTCTTCTTCTGCCCCACCCTCAGCTCCTACCCCTTCAGTCCCTACAGGCTTACTAAGGTCATAAGCCACCAACAACTCCTTGAGGTGTTGGGTGGTGGGGCTTTGGCCTGTCCTTATTTTTCTCAAGTTGCATAAAGCTCTCAATTCCAAGAATGGGAGTGTATCATACTTGGAGGGTGGAAGCTCAATGGCTTCCTGCAAGGATTCTTTGGATCCTCCCCTTAAAGACATTCTAGTGTTGTGCAGTGTTGTACTACCTACACTAGTTTGTGGCCTACTGATCCTAGCTTGAGCTGTGGAAAGGGTGTGCTATCCCTTGGCACCCAGCTCTAAGTTCAGTAGAACTTATTGATACTAAGCTTGACTTTATATGTACCTTGAGTACCTATAATGGTTTTCAGTTAGTAATTCAAATAGAGATTTTCTGGTAAAACAATGGCAAGCTGGAATCCCACACGCTGCCCACCAATGTGAGAAGTTGGCCTGGTATATGCTGTTCACTAATTAAAGTGGACACCTTGCACCAGGGCAAATCGACTCTTATGGTAGATAGGTTTAAGACAACCTTTTAAAGAAAGCTATCCTAGTGGTAGCTGTGGAGAGCAGCCTTCAGGCTAAGTCTCGGAGGAATGTAAAGCAGCTTGTTTTACCATATAATCTCTTGAATCACCAAATGAAAAGACACCACACAGGTATATATATCAAATATATATGTATTTATTTCTAAATAACTCTCTACTAATCTCTTTATGAGATTAGAAGACAAACATATGCACAAATCAACGTTTCACAATAAGTTAAGCACAAAATATGGCTGGGGCCCTAGGGGCGTACCAGACCATATACTAAGTAAGAGACTTAGGGACAACGACTTGCAGGGAGACAAGGCCTAGGGCCTTCAGAAGTGCTGGGGCCTCACGAAACCACCCAAGGCAGGTAAGTAAAGGACCCACGGGGGACGCGTGCAGTGTAGATACACAGGCGCGGATCGCCGTTGACTTCAATGGGGCAAGTCGCGGTTGGAAATAAAGAGTTTTAGGATACTTCGGGAGAACCTACAAGCAAGTCACTTACAGGGTAAGTAGTTCTAGGGCCCACACCCACAGGAGCACCGTAGTGCTGGAGTTACCTCACCCAGGGAAGCCGGGTGCACAGGTGTCCTTTGGTGTCGGGTCGCGGCGTCGTTTTCAATGGCGAACAAAGAAGACTTGCTGCTTGCGGGAGCTGAAGAAGTGTCCGGTGGAATCCAAGCCTGGATTCTGAAGAAGGATGACCTGAAAGCAGAGGGGACAGTGTTCAAAGTCACTTGGCAGTGACTCGGGGCAAGGAAGATGGATGCCCACCGTCGTCGAGTGATTCAGGTCGGTTGCGGGTGCCTTGACTCTTCAGCCACGTGGTCCAGAAGGCGTCGACGACGACCAGGAGCTGGATTCGGTGTGTCCCTCAACATCTGCAGCTGACTGCGGTGTCGGCAACTCGATCGGAGCCAACAAGCCTTGGCAGCCGCAAGTCTCGGGGAGATGAAGAAAAGTCGATGGCGCAGACCAGCAAGGTCTGTGGAACTCACCCAGCGAGGGTAAGTCAGGGCAGGCCTGGAGCAACCAGGGGAGCCCTTTGGTTTCTTTCAGAAGTCTTCTGGGGACCCACAAGCCAGTGGGCAAGGGATTGCGAAGACACCTCGGGCGGAATCACTCAACAGGGGCCCACGGTCACTCGGGATGGTGTAGGCCTCTGATCTTCGGAGGGATTCCTGCTGGAGGTCGGGACCACACGTGGTCCAAAGCACAGGTTCGTAGAACGTTGTGAAGGGGTTGCACTCGACAATAGTGCACGGTACCCAGGGGTCGCGGTTCCTCGTTACTCGTGGGGTCCACTTGCCTCAGCTTCGCTGGGGACTCACGATGGCCAGGGAGAGGTCAGGAAATCCACTTCCTGGGCTGCAGGGACTTCGGACTCCGGCGGGAGCGGCATAGTTTGCGACCGTTGTTGTCGTTTTTGGTGCCTGCCAAGCAGGGGAGTCACTCCTTGACTCCAAGGGAGATTCTTCTGTCTTCCAAAGGTAGTGGAACATCGAAGGGCCAGGATTCTTCTGTAGAGCGTCATCCAGGGGTTATCTGCTTTGCAATGGCAAGGTTCCCCCTCTTATACTAAAAGAGGGGATGGACTAGCTCTATGACCCCACCTATGGGAGGGTCAAGGGAGGGGGTGGCTACACCCACTTCCCTTTGTCCAGTTTCGTGCCAGAGCAGGGGCAGGTAGCCCCTGAGCTGGTTTGAACTGGCATATGCACAGAGGAGCCTTTTGCTCCCCCAGTGCAGGACTTCAAAGCACTCTAAGAGTGCACCCACCCAGCCCCAATACACATTATCCTGTCTGGGGAGGTGGTCTCACCTCCCTGCAACAGGAAACCTATTGTCCAGGCCTCCCCTGCCGGAGTTTCGTCCAGCAGCAGGAGGCCAGACTTGTGTCTGTGGCAGCAGCATCCATTTTGTGATGCCAGGGCTTCAGAAAGAAGTTACCGGGTAAGCCAGAGTTAACATGTCTTTCCCTCTAGAAGGGTGGAATGCTACCCCCGCCGCCAGGATTGGCGGGGGTATTATTCCAAGATGTTTGACACCAAACACGACATGTTTAGGTGCAGCCATTCCAAAGTTAGCATTTTACCGCGAGGATATAATGCGCTTAAGAGTATATGGTCAGGCTGCACTACAAACAGCATCAGAGATGGTCTCCGAACGCTGCAGAGGGGCCCTGCTCATGCAGGGGCACCCTCTCACATAGGAACCATGCACTCTGCCTTTAGGATTGATAAGGCCTGCCTTAGGAGTGACTTATAGGTTTATATGTGTGTATGTATTTAGTGATATAGGTAACCTATATCACAGTAAGGGGTGCATGCACCACCCTACCCAGGCTGCAGTAGCAGACCTGTGGTGTCAGTTTGGATGGCCTTCCAGGGGTGGCATAATACATGCTGCAGCCCCTGGTAGGCCTCTGAGGTACCTATGCCCTTGGTACATAGTATACCATATACTAGGGACTTATAAGGGCACTCCAGATTCCAATCAGAGATGTGCCTAAGGCACATGGAAACCTTTTACAGAGAAAGCAGATAGACTGGGGCCCTGAATAGCAGGATCCCAGTCCAACTAAGTCATAAACCAGCAAAACACCATAAAAAAAATGGGGGCAACCATATAGTCAGATTCCACCTTCCTACAGTTTCCAACTCTGCTGTTGTTGGCTGTACAGGGTCCCTGGTTTCTTCCTCTGTCTCCTTCCCCCCTGCGGTCTGCTCCGTCGCTGTCTCTTCTGAGGTTGCGTCTGTCGGTGTGGAAGTTGAGAGGCAGGGTTGGCGTCGGAGGGGTTTCCCTGAGCATTTAGCAGTGGCTCTTCAGGGGTCCCGTCGTCCATCTACCCTCAAATCTTATGACCGTCATTGGGGTAGTTTTTGCCGTTGGTGTTTGGCTCTGGATTTGTCCCCTTTGGTGTGTTCTTTGCAGGTGGTGCTGCAATTCCTTTGGGAAGGTTTTGAGAAGGGTTTGGCTGTTTCCACTTTACGGGCTCAGTGGGCAGCTGTTCGGGCTTTCCGTTCCCCTTGGGGGAATTTGTCTGATGTCGAAGATCTGGTTTCTCGTCTTCTTCGAAGTTTTTCTCTGTCTCGGCCGGTGGTGCGTCCTTCCTTTCCTTTGTGGGATCTGCCTTTGGTTCTTCGGGCTTTGGTGGCTCCTCCGTTTGAGCCTTTGTCGGAGGTGGACGTTAAGTTTGTGACTCTTAAGGTGGTCTTTCTTGTGGCTATTACTTCTGCCCGTCGCCTGGGGGAATTGGGGGCCTTGATGGCCCGGGAGCCTTTTTTGTCCTTTTCCGCGGATGGGGTGGTTCTCCGTTTGGATTCTGCTTTTGTTCCGAAGGTTTCCTCCCAGTTTCATCGTTCTCAGGAGTTGGTGTTACCTGCCTTGGGGTCTGATCTGGACTCTCCGGGGGATCCTCCTTGGTCTTTGTTGGATGTGTGCAGGGCGTTGCGTTTCTACTTGGAGCGCACTGCGGAGTTTCGGAAGTCTGACTCCCTTTTTGTTTCCTTTGGGGTTTCTTCTCGTGGGGGAAGACTTCTTCTGCCTCCATTGGTCGTTGGCTGAAGCAGGTCATTGCTTTGGCTTACTCTCTTTCTGGGTCTCCTCCTCCTGCGGGGGTTCAGGGAGGTCTACCCGTGGGATGGCTGCTTCCTGGGCTGAGGTTGGTGGTGTTCCCCTGTCTGAGATCTGTGGGGCGGCCACTTGGGCGTCCTCTAATACCTTTATTCGGCATTATCGCCTTCAGAATTTGTTGGGGGATGATGTTAATTTTGGTTTGGTTGTACTGCATGCTGGGTGCTCCTGAATTTCTTGTGTTTGCTGTTCAATAAATCCCTGGCCTTTTGCATTTCTGTTGGTTCTGGTGATTTTTTGTTGATGAATGCCGGAGTCTGCTTGGGTATTCTCATTAGTTATGAAGGGGACGAGGACTAGAGGGACCTGGGGGTAATGTCCTATTACTTACCGGTAATCTTCATTACTCCTGGTCCCGTTGTCCTGGTCCCCTTCATGGCTTCCCTCCCTCCCTCCCTGCCTTGCCGGCCTTCATCTGGGCTTGGTATTGTCAGGAGGAATGCTGGGACCTGTACGCTTATGTACTCCCAGAGGGAGGGGAGGGGTAGGTCCAGCATTCCTTCGTTCTTTTTTCTGTATGCGAGATAGGACTATCTCATTAGTTATGAAGGGGATGAGGACAACGGGACCAGGAGTAATGAAGATTACCGGTAAGTAATAGGACATTCATCTGTTCCATCTGCCGCTGGACTGACCTTATGGCTTTTCCTTGCAGGCGCTGCACCTTGAGCATGTTCCGCTCAAGACTGTCGAACACACTCTCATCCTCGCCCTGTGCAGCAGGACTGGCTGCCCTTGTCCTGCGGTGCCTGGCACGTGTGTGGGCATGCTCTGTGGGGGACTGTGAGCCTGCACCGTTGCCATCCTCAGCCACCGTGGACTGTTGGCCTCCTATGCTGTCCTCATCGGACATCTCCATCTGCTGGAGGCTGGCCACTGCATTCCTCCTGGCTCTTGGTTGTGGTGGCGTTGATGGTGGCACTGGTGATGCTGGTGATGGTGGTGATGGTGGTGGTGGTGGTGATGGTGGTGATGGTGGTGGTGGTGGTGGGGTGGTGTGCCCTGCAGGCGACAGGACCTCCTCCTCTTGTGTCCTCTCTGTCCTGGGTGCCTTTTGTTTGCTCCCCTCTGCAGCCCTGCGCCTTGGCTCGCCTGCGAAGACAGAATGTACATTTGCTCACTTATCTGGCAGCATGTGCGTGATAATAAATTTCATGCCTGCCAATCAAACTGACTGTCCTCTGCTTGCTAATTGCTGATGTGTCACATCCCTTTGGGTTCAGTGGACTGACTGTTCTGACATGTGTTACTTCTGACTACATCTCCCATAATGCATTGCTGGTTTTCAGTAAAACATGTTCTGGAGTGGGATTCACAATGCCTCATTGGGTATTGGGGTTAGGGAGTGGGGGGCACAGCAAGCAGTGCATGGATCTTACCTTGTTTGTTGCCAGCTCTGGCTGAGCTGTCTGCATCCCCAATCCCACTCACACTCTCCGGCTGGAGGGTGGACTCGACCAGGAGATCCAGGGCAGTTGGTGCAGGTGCTGTGTTACTCCCTCCACCTGTAAGGTTGGCTTGCTGCTTTCTGTCTGCCAGCCTCTCCTTCGCACGCTTCCTCAGGTCATACCAGCGTTTTTTAGGTCCTCAATGGAGCGCTGGGTTACTCCAATGGCATTTATTCTTTCTTGTATGACCAGCCAAATCTGCCTTTTCTGGGATTCAGGCACGTGCAGAGACTGTTTCCCAAACAGTCTGTCGTGGTCCTTTGTGACATCCTCAATAAGGACCTCCAGCTCCCTCTCACTAAATTTATGCTTCCTCTTTCTTTCAGCTGCATCCTTCTCCCTCTCCTGGTTGTCCATATTTGCTCAGTCTGGTCAGCAATATGTTTGTATGGTTTCTCCTGGCTTGTTTGCTGTGCTCCCTGCCTCTCAAACAGCTTCAGGTTCAGTGCAGGTGCAAGGATGTGGCCACTTCCTGGTTGTGGTGTAATGAGGAAGCACAGGATTGGCTGATTCTTCAATTACCATTTTTTAAATTACCGATTCGCTAATTACCGAACCGGTAATGAGGATTCAGTAAATATTTTTACCGATTCATTCCGATTCGTTATTTTTTCACAGATTATTACCGATTCGGTTAAATTTTACCGATTATTACCGATTTGGTAAAATTTTACCGAATATTACCGATTCGGTAATTTTTACCGATTTATTACGCACATCTGAAATACCGAGTTCTTAATAGCGATTCGGTAAAATTCGCTATTAAGGATTCGGTATTTCAGAATTACCTACATCTGGCCCCAAGTGGCATACAACAACACTGCAGCGGTGGCAGAAGTGACGTCATCATCCTCTGACCCCTGATAACACCACAGTGCTGACTCATTATGCCAGCCTTAGACCCCAAGAGTGTCTTATAATTGCCATTGAGGGGCTTTGAAAACGGCCAGAAGTGGGAACTACAGAAAATTAGCAGGTCTGTCGAAGTCCTGTTTGTTTTCTAGTCCTATTAATGTTTTCATAACTCCTGAAACCAAGTGCAGCTAGCACAATGACAGAAGTATCAAAGGACGAGCCAAGGATAGCCATTGCTAGCTACCCATGGGTTACTCTAATTAATGTCCATGTGCAATGGACATGTATTCTATTTCAGACGTCATTGCCTCCTTAGCTAGAGACAGACCACAACACAATGCACAGAACAAATCATCAGAGAATGACTTAGACTCTGTGCTGTAAGCTTCAGAAACATGTGGCAAGGCACCCCACACAGTTCGTTGTGCCAGAAAACCATACTCGGGAAAGAATGCACGTGATACAACATATAGTAACATAGCATAATGGTTCACTACCAACTGGGTACTAGATCAGTGATTTCAAGTTGTCACATGTGAGGTGTATGGACCTTTGCTCTAAGCATTGCAAATACAAACTACAAGTATCATAAGGCAAAGAAAAAGCAAATAAAGAAGGCTGAAATTGGTACTCCAAACCTCCAGCTGAAAACCCAAATGTGAAAACTGGAATTCAAACATATGCATATCCCACTTATCCAAAAATCACCCAGCCCTCCACATCTTAGGGGTATATTCACAAGAACGTGTGATAACTACTGCAAGAGTAGCGTAACGCAACTTTCAATATTGCAGCCCATCGTGGGAAAATAACCCTGTGTCAACGTGGAATTCACAACAAGGCGGTACCATGCGATAGCCTGCCGAAACCGCGGACAAAGTCCGCGATACAACCACCACGATGGAGATAAAAACACAAACCACAACACCAAAAAACACGCGATGGGCCAAAGCGCGATGAGGAAACCAGCGACAAGCAGCGCCAGGCCTGCAACACACACCTGGCAGGCGTCAAAACCTCCATAAAAGTAGAAAAAAACACCCACACACAAACTGACCAACACACAAGCACCATGGAGTCAGCCGGAGCAGGCGCAGAGGACGAGCGCAACCCCACAAGCACCCCGGACAACCAGCCTGGGACCTCGGGGACAGGGAAGGGCAAGGACAAGAAGACCAGGAAGACCAAGTTCAGTCCGCAGGCGAACAGGATCATAGTCACGGAGGTGATGGAACACCATCAACAACTCTTCATCACCTCCAACGTGTCATTGGTCACCAAAACTGGAATATGGCGGGACATCGTCGACAAGGTGAATGCCGTCGGAGAGCACAAGCGGACAATGGACGAGGTCAAGAGGCGATGGAATGACATCAAGCGGAAGACCAAGGATAAACTCTCCGCCAACCTGAAGGCAGCAACGCAGACCGGAGGTGGGGGCCCAGCGCCACAGCTGGAGCTGGATGACATGGAGGAGCTGGTGTCGACAGTCATCAGTGTGGAGACTGTGGCCAGAGTCGGGGGACCGGACACTGCTCGACAGGACACAACACAACTGCAACAGGGTGAGTGACCACCAGGTACTGGGGGGATGGGGGAGATGGCCACAATGGCACACATGCACAAGCAAGCAGGGCACAGTGCACACCCACAATCACTCTGGGTCCTCGCCCAGACCCACAGACTGTCACAATGTACAATGCCATGCTGTCTGAATGTCAACTTGTACCATGCGGCACATACATGTGGACACATTGTAATACACCATCTCCCCTTCACATCGCAGGGGCACCGTCAACACCTCCTGCAGAGCAGTCACAGCCACTCTTCACTGATGACGAGGAGGAGGACAACACCAGCATCGACACCCAAACCATCCAAGACCTCATTGACCTCATCCGCAACTCACCTCCAGGATCAGGGCAGCCCAGCTACATCCATGAGACCCCACCCACCACCCAAACCACCCAGCAGGAGGCACCCACAGCCCTGGCACCCTCCCAAGACCCCCAGGAACAACAAATGGCCTTCCAACGCCATGTGCTGGAGGGCCAGATGGAGACGGCCGAGCAGGTGCGGGTGGGGTTCGAGCTCATGGCTAACAAACTGGACGCCATCCTTGGGTGTCTATGTCCACCCCATGGACTCCAGCGAGCCCTGACTGACATCTCTGGAGTCATGACGCGGAGGGAAGAATACCTGTCTGCTCAGAGTGGCCCCAGCGATGCCAGTCGTGAGCTGGCACACATGCGGAAGCTCATGGAGGACATGGTGCGGATGGAGGCGGAAAGGATGGCACCCTCCGCTGCACATCAGCGAAATGTAGCTGGGATCTACCGTGCCCTGCATGTCCTCGTCATGGCATTGCTGCCACAAGGCCTGGCGATGATGAATGCTGCTGCCCCCACACCATCCACATCTCCGCCCCCTGGTGTGTCAGTGCCTCCCAGTGCGGCAGGCGTATCCACTCCGGCACCTGATGTGTCACTGCCACACAGTGCGGCCGACAATCCTCCTCTGGCCCCTGATGTGTCACTGCCACACAGTGCAGCCGACAATCCTCCTCCGGCCCCTGATGTGTCAGTGGCACACAGTGCCGCAACCGGCACTGCAACACCCACAGGTGGGGCAGAGCACACACCCGGGGACGAGGACGTGGATGGGACTGTGGTCAGGAGGGCCAGGCACTAGCATCCATTTCCGCCACCTTGCCTGCTTCTGCTTGGTGCCGCACATGGCCTCAAGACCTACCACTGACCCCCGATACACTCCGAGGCACTCACCTTGGACAGCGACATGGACTGCCACATCCTGTTTGACGACCAATGACACGGCGGACAGACTGCGGACTGTACCCTTCCTCTTCCGCAGTACAGCTCATCCCGGGATGGACACTGGCTGGCCCTCCACGGGCCCATATTGTGTGGTGTGCTCGGCATTGCCCTGTACCGCTCCAGCTGCATGACTGCACTGGATGTGGAAATAAACATCCAGTGACACACTGCTGTGTAATGTCTTATGTCATTCCAGTGTGGATGTGTGGATGAATGTGGGGACAGTGCCTTCCCTTGCGTCAATGATGTTCATCCTGTGGGATGCCAGTAAGAGGGTGCGACATTGCATTTTGTGTAGCGGGTTCCGTGAACACTACAGCAGGGACACACGCATCAGTCACTTCCTTGTCCGGACATGGACTGGACCACGCCCAGAGCCCATGAGTCATTGTTGCAAGCCCTGCGCTGGTCGGGCGTATGGCAGGCCAGACCACTCCGCTAACGCCCCGAGGGGGGGCCCTCATTGCTACCCATCGCAGCCGTACTCGCTGGTGGTGTGCAGGTCACTGGTCTAGTTGTCAGCATGTCACAGCCACTCCCTGAGGGCAGGTTTTCACACACACCACACCCATCCGGCACAGGCGTCACAGGCCATGTGACTCCGCCAACATAAGGGGCCGACGACGTCACATTCCCCTCTTCCGGTGGTGACTGGATGACGGCCGCTCCACGGTTCTCACTCATGTAGGGCCCATGAGTTGTTGCGCACAGGGTTAGTGGCATCCGAGGCCTTGCGGACGGCACGGGCCTACCACCAAGTGGCGCAGACTGGGGTTGCACAGGGTTAGTGGCACACGAGGCCTTGAGTAAGGCACGGGCCTACCACCACATGGCGCAGACTGGGGTTGCACAGGGTTAGTGGCACCCGGGGCCTTGCGGATGGCACAGCACCCCGCCAAGGGACGGTGACTTGGGGTGCACTGTGTCAGTGGCACCTTGAGCTGCTGAGCGGGTGTGCAGCCTGCGATGATGCCCCGTCCCGGCGTTCCGGACAGCTCAGGTTCTGTGTGCCCTGCTGGACCGCAGTGTAGGCCACAGCCAGCGGGCAGTGCGGGCCTACTGCCACGTGCGTCGCTTCCGGGGTCCCAGAGTTGGTGGCATCCATTGGGCTGAGCGGGTGTGCAGCCTGCGATGGTGCCGGGTGCACTGGTATGTCCACTGCCATGGAGTAATCAAGACCCAGCACCAAACATGAGACCTGGTGGCCTGCGGAGCATGACTGCATGATGTGGAGGGTGCCATGTCCACTGGCCCCGGGCTTGTGGCTTGTAGCGGCACGTGGTGGGACCTCCTGTCTACGCGCCGGTGGCGGAAGGTGAGAATTGAGGCCTGGTTGTGCATGGGCGGGCATGATCCGATGGGCGGCGGGAGGGGTTGGGGTGCCTCTGCCTGGGTGTGCATGGGCGGGCAGGCGATGTTGTCTTGTGCAAGTGGGTGTACTGTGCCAGTCATGTATCTGGTCTCTGTTTTAGCTGACGGCTCTGAATCAGATGTGTGACCTGGTGAACTGCCCTACATACCGGCACGTGGTTGGAGACACACCGGTGGCAGCAGGTGAGCGGTGTGGTCTTGGTGTGCAGGGGCAGCACTCTCTCTCTCTCTCTCTCTCTCTCTCCCTCTCTTCCTCTCTCTCTCCTCTTCTCTCTCTCTCTCTCTCTCCCTCTCTTCCTCTCTCTCTCCTCTTCTCTCTCTCTCTCTCTCTCCCTCTCTTCTCTCTCTCTCTCCTCTTCTCTCTCTCTCTCTCTCTCACTCCCTCTCTTCCTCTCTCTCTCCTCTTCTCTCTCTCTCACTCCCTCTCTTCCTCTCTCTCTCCTCTTCTCTCTCTCTCTCTCTCTCTCCCACTCTTCCTCTCTCTCTCCTTCACTCTCTCTCTGTCCTCTGATGTGCGCAGGACACACCTTCTCATCATGTTTTTTGTCTTACAGGCTGTGACCTACGTATTGTCTGGAGGGGAGCGGCCATGTGTCTTAATTTCATTTCGTTGTTCATTTTAATAAAGTTTCATTTGTTGCGTCGAAAGTGAATGTGTGCTGGTCATTTCTGTGACGACACATCCATGTCACCAGTTGTGATTGTGTGGCATCAAGCGGAATATTTTGTACATGTTTAGGTGTGGCTGATGTGGCATGTCTTTGGTCGGGGGGGTCAAGAGAAAATGTATCGTTCCTAGGTAATAGAGAAACAAGTCACAATAATTGTGCTGAACAATAGAAGGACAATGAGGACAGACAATAACAACATAGATAAAAACCTGTGATTATTTATTTAATTAATATTCATATATATAGAGAACACATCACGGAGATATTTTCAATAAAAAACAAATTATAAATGACATATGCATTCATGTACTCTGATACACTCATAAAACATACATCAAATTTAATAAAATACAGAGTACATATATAAAAATTCCAAAGTGGCAACAGATAAATTTTCGACGCGCGTTTCGGCGCACGTAGCGCCTTCGTCAGGAAAAGAAACAACCACTTGAAGAATGATGCGGCTCAACAAGAATAAACGAGGCTTGGTCACTCGTTATTATGTTATGCGATGGAACATCGATAAATAAAACATGTAGAAACCGATGTCAACAATCAGATGGAAACGTACACGACGGTACTATTAGAGTATTAATTCGCATGTAAATAGAACCAATTTCATGCGGTGAACGAAGTAGAGCAGACCTTATTTTCTCTCACTACTGACCAAGGTCACGTCTTGTATGTACAGTGATCCTATGGTTTGGCAGTATTTGTGTAAGGATGCCGCCGCGTATAAAACGTCTGGCGTTCTGTCGAGCGAAATTGACGAAGGCGCTACGTGCGCCGAAACGCGCGTCGAAAATTTATCTGTTGCCACTTTGGAATTTTTTATATATGTACTCTGTATTTTATTAAATTTGATGTATGTTTTATGAGTGTATCAGAGTACATGAATGCATATGTCATTTATAATTTGTTTTTTATTGAAAATATCTCCGTGATGTGTTCTCTATATATATGAATATTAATTAAATAAATAATCACAGGTTTTTATCTATGTTGTTATTGTCTGTCCTCATTGTCCTTCTATTGTTCAGCACAATTATTGTGACTTGTTTCTCTATTACCTAGGAACGATACATTTTCTCTTGGCTGTTTACCCTGTCCTAGGAATAGTATATTTATATATACAGGGGGTCCTTGTTATCTACATTTGGTCGGGGGGGTGCCAGGGAGGGGTGGTCTTGGGGGTGGTGGCTGTGGGTGGTGTGGCCCTCTTGGGTGTCCGGGCCGCATGATGGTTGGCTCCATGGCATCTGTTGCCCTTCGGATGTAGCCCTGGGCTGTGCTCCCTTTTGGTTTGCAGGCTGCCGTCCGAGTTTACACCAGGGCAGAGCAGGTGTAGATTTCCTGGTGCTAACGCGCCTTATCGCCTGTTTCGTGTTTTTCGCGCGGATGTGGCTGGTCGTTGTGAATGTTGAGGTGTGCTGTTGTCTCGACTTTTGTCACGGGAACGCCCACTCTGCATCTCATTAGCGATATTTGCAGGGGTCCTCTGTGGCGATGTTTTTTGCGGCTGCTATCACAGGTAAACTGGTGCTGTGGGCTGTTAACACCGGCTTGTGAATGGGGAGGTAAATTTATCTCGACTTTGGCTGCGATAAAGTGCCGTTAATTGGGCGATAGCTCCTTGTGAATATGCCCCTTAGTTACTTCACACCTCACTGCTGTTCAATGACCTTCCCTTGCTACCCTTTCACACCTGGGGCGAGGCCACCCATTCTTCCCTTTCTCCTGCCTTTACTCCCACAGGTCATGCTCAGTGACGTAATAGGACTCACTGCAACACTGTATGGATGCCACATAAAACAAACATTGGTACATCTGATAGTTCTAACCTTTAACAGACGGATGCAGACGCATGGACTTTGACAGTGTTTGGTTTGACATAATGTATGACCAAAAACAGTCCATGAGGACCATCCGTGGGTGTGCATGCATGCAGACACAAGGACGTCATTCTGGGATTTTATATGGTAAATGTCTTAAAAAATTGCGAGATGGCAGCTGTGCATGAACTCACATGCTCATGTGCTTGCGGCTATCTTGCAATGATTTCGTTACAGCTTGACAAGCTATTTCAAGGTGACAGCCCAGCTCTCCACATGAAGATACATTCATGAGCACCCAGGTGCATCCATCTAGGAATCTTTTTAGTCAAACTATAACAAAAAACATTGCAAGAGAGCCATGGGCATATGTGCATGCATATTCACACACAGTGAATTGCTGCAAATATTTTTCATATATTTTATCCTTAATTTACCATTCAAAGATTGCCAACATCCATTTTGGAATGATAAATTAAAGAAATAATGCATGGAAGGGATGCCTAACAAATGGGCTCAATTGAGCACTGGGTAGCAGTGTGCAGCTGATTGACTGCTGCAAAAATAACAAGCAATGGAAATGCAATAGGTCTTGCATTTGCTTGAGTGAGAGATATTGGCGTTGTAAACAACAATGTCTTTTACCCATGTGTTATGGAGTGTATGTATGTGATGTGTAGATGAATTGTGTGGTTAGGGTTGGAATTGTCAGTTGTGGAAATGTGTGTCGTGGAATTGTGAGGTGTGGAATGGATTTATGTAGTGAACTATGTTGCATGTTGTGCAGTGGAAATATGTGGATAGTAGTTATGTGGTATTGGGTGTATTGGAATTATGTGGAGTGGGATTGTGTGTTATGGAGTGTAATTATGTGGAATGGTATTTTGAAGTTGTATGTAGTGGAGTTTAATTATGTGGTGTGCTGTTGAATTTTGAGGCATTATGTGGAATTCAGTGGTGTGTATTGGATGTATGTGATGTGTTGTGTAATTGTGTTGTTGAGTTGAATTATGTAGTTTGGTGTCAAATAATGTCAGGTGGATTGGAAATGTGTGGAGTTAAATTGTGTTATGAGGAACTGTGTGAATAGCTTTGCCTTTTTGGTAATGAAAAAAAACAAATAGGTAGGAGCTAGCTCCAGATCTGTGTCTTTGGGTGTTAAAAAAAAATAAAGACAAGTTTATGCTATCTAATAGCATCTTATGTTATGCTTTTTTTATGCTGTTGTCGTACCTTATCAGCCCTATTTTATGTTATATCGTAGTATGCCATGTTAGTTTATGCAATGTTATTTTATATTATCCAATTCAACCATGAGTTGAGTTAATGTTGAAGATGTTAAGTACGGTCCATACCGCACCAGTATTGCATTTAGGTCACTGTAAAGACAAGGACATTATATGTATTTTGTGACAAGGGGAGGAGCTATATGATAGACTGACAGAAAAGGTAGCCTCTTAGGTGTTTTGGTGCAGGGAGAAGGTTTGGTAGTGACAATGGCTGGGATAACAGCT
Source organism: Calotriton arnoldi (assembly GCA_963921515.1). Taxonomy (NCBI): domain Eukaryota; kingdom Metazoa; phylum Chordata; class Amphibia; order Caudata; family Salamandridae; genus Calotriton; species Calotriton arnoldi. The sequence continues at coordinate 84,839 of CAWUFW010018144.1, forward strand.
CTTGAGAGAAGATTCTCTTTCCTTTCAGAATATTTTTAAAATCTCCACCAGGGGAGCACTTTGAATCTTTGGAAGGTCATTGAGCAGGAGGTAATTTCTTTCAGTTCTGAGGCAGGGATGCATCTATATATAAACTCGTATGTTTGATGCTATTTCCATTTGCTATGTCTGCAAATTCATTTCATATAATGTATAGTACTTGGCGGCTGCTTTGCAGTACGGTAAACGTGTGAAGAAACCTACTACCTCAGCCAAATCTGTCCCGAGAAAGACACCACTGGCAGGTACCTGTGATGTAAAAACCCAGCATCCTCCAGAGCGCGGGAGAAGAGGTGCTCCGTCAATGCTTGCTGTGACTGGCTGGCAGCTGCTGTCCCCGCCAGCCCCCACAGTGCAGATGAGTGACAGGAGAGCAGGGAGCTGGGGCTAGGAGGTGCAGGTCCATGTGCTGTTGCTGGCGGGGGCAGATCTATGCAGCTGGGGGCAGGAGCCCAACCTGCTACCACCACGTGGACCATTCAGAGACCCTCACAGGTGGACAACCAACGTGAGAGAGGAGTGGACATTCACAGAGGTGGAGGGATGGCTGAGGGAGAAACAGGGCAGCAGCGCCTCAGATGTAAACTAGAGCTGCCAGAGAGGGACAGGGAGAATAAACAGGAGAGACACGCTATAGAGCATGGTAACATAGAGAAACGGTCGACCATCACCACACAGCAGTAACCTTGTGCTGTCAGGGCAGGGGGAGAGGGGCTGGGGATAAAAGACATAGAGGGAATAGACTGAGGTGTGATAACCTCATATGAGGGAGGGAAAGGGGACGTCAGGTGTGTGGAGAAAGAGAAAGGACGTAGATACAGAAAATGGAAAGGGAGTCAGAAGGGGTAAAAATTGAAGAAATAGAAAGGGAAGGAAAGGAGAATTGGAGGGATTAAATGGGTGTGCAGAACAGCTACTGAACATAATAGCCAGGCACAGCAGGGGGAGTACAAGGAGAAAGGGAAGAGATTGGGAGAAGAATTAGAGGGAGCAATGAATAAGGTGACCACTTGTCAGCTAGTTACACGACAATCAGTAAATTCAGCATAACATCCGTCATTCTTTGTTGCTCATTTATCGGATGCCATTTGTCCGTAATTAAATCACTTTCTGGGAAGCTTAACAGCCATACCGCTGGTTGAACAAATTCTGTGTGCCATCTCTAAGTGGGAAGTACTGCTAATTGCATTGTGATGTGACCTAGGATAGGAGCACCGGGGTCATGTCACCCAATGCCTGTGCATCACACTGAATTCAATTGGTTGTAGACACCACATGAGCTATGCAGGGCTATTGGGGGGTGTCCTCGACGACTACTTCTGATGCGAATGACAGTTATTAACACAGTGCAGTGACATTTTGTCTCCAGCCTAAGCTAGGCTTTCTGAGCCTATTTTTTGTGATGGGAGGGAGGAATGGGCAGGAAAGCAAAGGTAGCTCGGAGAAGTACCCCGGGTGGTGAAAGTGAGTGATGCTGATGTACCCATTTGGCTGGCATAGCAGAACAAGCAGTAGAAAACAACATGGCTGGTGCTTGTTTGAACACATAATGGGATTGAATTATAATTGGGCATTCTAAACGAGTGTCAGCCATCTTACATGCTGATATCGAGGGGAGAGGATATGGCGTAAATGCTAGAGCGGCCAACAGTGAGGCCGGCGAACAGGGTTCGAGTCTCGGAGGCCCAACATCCTTTGTTTGTGCCTAAATCACTTATTGTGAAGTGTTCCAATACCTGTCAAATTGCAGAAGAAAAATAAAAAAAAAAACAAAGGGGGGTAATAAATGCAAAAATATATTCTCTCACTTTGAAGTGAGTTAAAGAAAAGTAACAGGGGCCATCCTGATGGCAAGGAAAGATGCACAGATGAAGCACGGCAGACAAAGTGAAACAAAAAAAAGCAGAAAAGTGTGGAAAAAGCAACAATTTCAAACAAAAAGTTCTTCCAAACCACAACATAAAGGGGCTTGGAAAAAACAGCGTAGGGAATGGGAGGGGTGCAAGAAATTGTACCTGCATTAAAGTCGACGACCACTAATTAAGGATAATTAATGTGTAGTGTGTGGTGCTCCTGAGCTCCTGAGCTCCAAATGGAAGTGATATATTGGGAACGCAAACCATTGAGGAGCCACCAAAGAAGAGCGCAGCTAGAGTCAACGTATGGTAAGCAGCAGGCGGGATTACACTCCATATGGTGAATACAGCAGGTCTTGAATATAGCGCATGCACGCTGCCTAGGCTCTAACTAATTGAAAAATACATTGTAGCATGGGGACCATGGTGAGATGGCACAGGAGCGAGTGGCTAGAATCGAACAGCCTGGTAGCAGCGTACAGCTGATGGGCCTTCACAAAAAAAGAAAGTAAGATCAAACAAATGATGGTGCAGGGAAGAAACTGGAGTAAGCATGGAGTGCCACAGAATAATAAAAAAGTAGTCCCCAACACATCAATAATAGCAGTGGCGTAGCTAGGCACTCTGCCGCCCGTGGCGGTCCCTGCCTTCCTGCCTTTTGCCGCCGCGCTAGGGGGGGGGCGGTGCTGGCGATGATTTTTCCGGCGCCGCCGCACCCGAAACTCGTGCGCCCAGGGCGCACCGCCCCCTCCGCCCCCCCTTGCTACGCCAGTGAATATTAGTAGGATACCACTCATCCAATCTGTAGCAATGACACAAAATGCTCCAGGGTTGTGGGACAAACACCAGAGGAGGGAGGAAAGGCATCAAGTAAGGACCAGGGAACTGAGATAGACAAGAAAGTCTTCATAAACAAGATAGGTAGCTGGGGAGAAAGGGCACGCACACTTAAGGATAAAAACAGTTCCAAATGTCAACACATAGCATGAAGTGACTGGTGCTCAATAAGGGAGAAGAGCCACAACTTCTTCTGCTGTTGGATCAGGTCCAAGTCATAGGATAAAGAACTCTGAGCACTCTAAAATAAATCAACATTAAGTTACATTGTTTGTTATCACCAACAGCCTTTATTCCTCTCAAAGAGTCTTTCAATTCTCAGCCAACACGTGTTTCACCTTTGGTTGGGCTACAATGATAAGCATACATGTCTCAGAAGTAATCCCCAGATGAAATGTAGTCAGAGAGCCTTCACCCGGATCACACTGACACTTTCACCACATGTGCAAACATTATTGACATGAGCTATCAAGACAGATAATACTTTTTATTCCTTATCCTTAAACAGGTCTAGGCACAAGTGGCATAAAACAATCCATTATCCCAGAGAATAGAAGCTTAAGTACACCCAAGAAGTGTTAAAGGTTGCAAATTATATGAACAGAAGTAAAGATCTGTTACCGGTGAACAGCTAACTATCGCTAAAAAGCAGCTCACCTAGTCTGATGTCAGCTATCCAAATTTTCAAATATAATGTAGTTAATTCCTACAATATATATTGTACCTTCATTCCTAATGTGGGACAGGGAGGTAACCAACAAACATCATCCTACACATCTGTATCAGCTTAACTTTTAACACCTGCAATGTGTGTATTCGCAAGGGCGCTCTTCTATAATCACACGTCCAGGCACTACAAATAACACATCTGTGTAAGTCACTTCTTCATTGACATTTCAATGGTATGTATACATACTAGAAAAGTGTGATATTATATCCCTGAATATTTTGCATATACATCACCCACAGTGTGCTTCTCAATTACAGTGCCCAAATGTGTACCGATCGTGCATGTGTTACACATGCCAAATCATAAGTGCCTAGGTCATAAGCACACAGTGTACACATGTGGGGTATTCTTAAGCACAGCACATACATCATTAGTGAATCAGAGTTAACCATATGTGTTCATTATATCAATTTGGCAATTAGGCAAGGTAGTGCGGACCCTTCTCAAGGAAAATTCTTCCAACGTGTTCGTCCCTTTTCCAAGTGCTATAAATATGCTCAATTGACGTGCCCAACCACGGTGCATGCAGCAGTGGAATATCCATTTAGACATCTCGTCACATGTTAACAAGTGTTTGTGGTATGTTTTACTTATATATATTAGGCCAGGTTGTGCTGCCCCTTACCCGGATAAGTACTCTCTATATATGCGTACCTCGCTTCACAAGTGTAAGCAGGGCCGGACTGGCCGTAGCAGGCACCGGGCATTTCCCCGGTGGGCTGCCAGGGTGGGGGCCGGTTTTGGGCCCCTGGGGGGCCGTTTCTGTTACAGGGTCGTTTTTGCAGCATAGCTGCAATATCGGCCCCTGTAACAAAATCAGCCGAAATCGGCCCTGGCAAACAGCTCGGCCGCACCCCCAACCCCCTGGGGGGCCAGCCGAGCACTTTGCCAGGGCCTGTTTTGGTTCCCAGTCCGGCCCTGTAAGTGCTCAACCTTGGTACATGAAACATTACAATATCCATTAACGTTGTGCAAAGTGCACAGTAAAGTAAAATAAAATAAAGCAGTGCAGCTCCATTCCTGGGAAGAGTGCTCCAGGTATGCGTGTCCCTCATGGAGTGCTACAGGGTTTTCACTGGTGTGCAGCGTGGCTGCCATCTTGGTGTTAGTATTTATACCGGTAACCAAGTACGCCACGCCAGAGTTTCAAAGACAGACTCGTAAGTGAGGATGTCACTTTGGTCGCCATATCGGAAAGTGGAATTAGCCCCTGTTGGTAAAAGTTACAGAGTTTGTTGTGTAGTAAACAAGTACAATATGAGTACAATATGGTGAAAAATAACACTGCGGTCATTACAGTTGATTTAAGTTCTCATGTCCACGACAATATATAATATAGAGTATATTTAAGTCTACAATTTGCCACCATAAACATTTCTATTGTCCAATCAAATACAAAACACCACAAACCATATCTTTTTCTTTCTAGGGCAGTAAAAGGTTGGAGGTATAGTATAAGAAAGATGAAAGTATTAGCCAATAATCTAGCTATTGAGAGGAATAAAGGCTGTTGGTGATAACACACAACGGAATGCAACATTGATTTATTTTGGAGTGCACAGAGTTCTTTATCATAGACAATAAGGCCATCCACCCAGGAGCCAGGGGCTGACCCAAAGTCCACTTTTTGTATATTGTATTGTAGATAATCGGTCTTCAACAACAGAGCTAAAGCTGTCTGTATAAGGAATGAAATTAATATGCATAAAAGTTACAGGTTCTATTAAATTACATAGTCGGAAAATATTTTAGCATGGTCTTTGTGCAAGTAGTTGCAGGTGGCAGGAATTTGCACTCAATTTTGGCGACCAGGACTTTCGTCATCAGACTTTGGCCCAGTGCAAGAGACTAAAAGGCAGGAAAGGGTGAAAGAAGGAGAAAGATATGAGAATGGTAAGAAATAGACAAATCAGGGATGGCGAAGGACATGCAAGACTGAGATAAGGAGACAAGACATGTAGACTGGTGGAAGAAAGAGCTAGAACCAAGACTCAGCAGCCTTGGCATTCTGAAACCCCACCATTCAGCAGCACCAGCATCAGTCTCCTAAGGAAAGCTTTGGCCCCAGCACTCAGGGGCCTATTTATGACTCAGTTTGTGTCGCTCTTACACCACACAACCTGGTGCAAGAGTGTCGAAAACCTTACATGTGATTTATGAAGCCACGAAGGCCACTTTGAGTGGCCCTTATTAGCTCCATAAATCTGGAGTAAGGCAACGCAGCACTAATCGCTGAGTTGCCTTACTCTGCCCTGGAAAGGCATTCCATGGGCGTTGCATGGGTGTTTCCGCACAACTACCATGGTTTTTCAGGCATTCCCAGACTCACCAATACTCGTAGACCTGGGAATGTGCCAAATAGGTATGCCTTCTCAGGCAAGGCATCACAAGGAGAAATATCTTTATTTCTCCTCATTACTTCCTCTTTTCTATGCGTGCTGCATTCTGCAGCACACATAGAAAGAGGAAGATGCCTCTCAGGACTGTTTTTGTGAAGGTGTCCCTTCCTGCACAAACACAATCTTGCATGCAATTCAGCCACCCTTGCACCATGGTGCAAGCATGCCCACGTTGGTGCTAGGCTGCCAAAAGGGCACCAGTGCAAGGGAAAAGGCAGGAATGTGCCGTATTACCTTAAATACAATGTATTCCTGCTGATTGGTGGTTTACTTGGGAGTGGGAAGGGCAAACATTCTACACCTAGTAGAATAAATTCGCAAAAAAAAAAGATGCATTCATGACGCATTTGAAATGCTCCACAAAAGGATTTTTGAATTTCTCATTTCACTGGAATGCTTCGCCCCAGGTTTTGTGTAGTTTACTCCTCTGTTATAAATCAAATTATTGTATGGTGGATGGTAGCCGTTGTCTCTTTAATATCAGACATATTGTCATAATGCTTGGCTGTGTCATTCATCTATCCGCTAAGTGGTACTTTCTGAAGGTAGGTAAAAAGTTACATTAGTGAAGTGGATTTGTTCCGTAGGGGAAGACTGGAGTGCTTGTGAAACTGAATGAAAAAGCTGCCTCAATAGGTTATTACTAGAGTAGTCGTTTTTGAGCTACCAGGCAACAGTCTGTAAACAAGCACTGAATTGGCTCTCACGTCTGAGTGCTGAGATGCTCTCTGGCAGATGGGCGCTGGGCAGCAGCGGAGCAAGGGCTTTATGGGAACAAAAGCACGCAAGGAAAATTGCCCCCCCCTAACTTCTGCTTGGGTAGTGATAACAGCCATAATTGGGGTGCAGGGGAACAGTCAAACACCTGTGCCCCAGTACTACTGCAACTGATGCATTAATTCTAGCTACAGCCCCAGAGTTAGAGTACCTATAATAACAGATTCCTTTTTTGCTGCAATTCAGCACTGGAGTGTTTTTCTAGTTCGTATTATTGTTCCCTAATGAGGATAGTAGAATTGTTTCCAGCATCTAAGCAGTTATTTTTCCCAGTGAATAGGATTTATGTGATTCTTGCCTGAGGCATTTTAATCCTGCTATACAGTCACAGCCCTCCAGGTACTTTGGGGCCTTTTCACAAGCCGCAATTTGTGGTACATTTAGTAGTACTAAAATAACACTACTAAACATACTAAAAAATGGTATTCACTCATGTTGAGGCTTCCTCTATGCTCCTCCTATCTTTCATGCGTGGATATCTCTGCCCAGGGTGGTAGAAAGGTCTGCCTATGTGGGTAATAGTACTAGTAGTAACTTTATATTTGTAAATTTGGCTCCAGCTTGTGTTTTAGTATGTGGAAAACTGTAAGTCTACATTTTGCAGGAGATTAATACTTGGAAATGGTGACTAGCCAAAGGGAACAAATTTACTACAAAGTATAAGAGTAGATTTAAGCACGTAGATTTACTCGCATGCATGTTTACCATCGTGAATAGGGCCCTATATGTCCAAGGATAGAGTCCTGAACCCCAGAGGCATCACATTCCTAAAAATACTATGATAGGGTAATTCCACATTGGTCCCCGTGGTTGATGATGACAGAAGGCAGGAAACCGCCTTTAAAAACATTTTGATAGGCAATTTGTAACTGGCCAACAATTTGCTGGTTGGGGGCGAGAGGAGCCAGCATCTGAGGCAATGGCAAATTGAGCATTCCAAAAACCAGCAAATTCTGGCAGGGCCCTAGGATCTGACTGTGCCCTTCAAACTCGGTGCTTGTTCCTCTAACTGGGCCTCTCTGGACTCCAAGGGCGATTTGTTTTAATTTTTAAACCTCAAGCTGCTCAAAACAATTTGGTGGTTTTGTGGCAGCTAAAGCGAAAATGGCCCCTTTTCAGCATGAGTTGCAACTCATGGCTTATGAATGGCGCTCTGATTCGGCAGGAGAACCTGTGAGGGTGGAGCCTGCTGAAGAGGAGTTAGAACCAGATGAGTGGGAACTAACTTTTGAACAGTAGAGCCTCAATGAGGGATATTCCCTGAACTTAGTGTGGTGCAATTTTACAGCCTAAAAACGAGGCAAATAATTATGCATTGCTTATCGGCCAGTCAAAAAGAAAATGCTACTGCTATAAGCTGCCTTTCTTGCACACCATAGCACCTGGTCAAGGGATGGCCCAAGTCCTCTCCGACTGGGAGAAACAAGCATTTAGAAAAGCAAAGTTTTTAACAAACCTTAACTAATACTTAACACAGGAGCTGGATGGATAGGAGGGGAAACGGCCACTACAACGCGGCCGTTTCCACGCATAACTTAACCACGCATGCATTACAACGCATGCGTGGTTACAACGAAAGCCTTTACCACGCATACCTTTACTACGAGATACGTAATCCTCTCATTTCATTTTGCTGGATTTTACTGATTGTACCCAATATTCTTGGACAAGCGGCCACACCTCAACCTGGCAACAGCTCAGGGAAGGGCGCCCCGCTCTATCCGTAAGCACCCCGCCACGGTACTTGAGCTGCAATCAGTAAAATCCAGCAAAATGAAATGAGAGGATTACTGGTTTGATATCACATATACACCTTTTTCTTTTCTTTTTGGTAGCAGCAATACTTTTTGGTCCTGAAGAAAGCCTAGATACTGTGTGTAGATCGACTTGGCTGAAACATGTAGACCGTCTTTCTGAAATCAGGCAGTTCAAATCCATACTGCTTTTTGCACTGTCGTTTTAATCCTGTCAGTGGGAACAAGTTATTAAAAATGTGTTTTGTCTCCACTAGGCAGTTTTATTCTCACTACCTTACCTGTTACATTTTGTTTTGCGCTGCATCCTCACTACACCATTACTCATCTGTGGGATTTAGTATCCTTGATAGTGTAGTAACATCTAAAACATCCCTGAGCTCCTTCTTCTCAGAGAAGAAGTTGTAGCCCTTAGTGGGACTAGGTTTTCCCACTAAGAGGAGATACCCATATGATGAAGCATGCCACCTATGGTGGGTGAGGGTATTCGTCCTGAAAGGGATGCCTCCCAAGTGGGGATTATGTGAGATATTAGTCTGTCACTTCATATGTATTTGTGTGCGCTAATACAGACCCAAGGAATTGCTTTGTGTTGAGACGGGGTTCACCCCCGCCTGTCGCCCTTGCCCACAGGGGATGCAGATGGCTTGCGCTGCTGCACCAGCAGGATTGCTGCTGGTGCCGCCTGCTTTGGCAATAGCAGCAGGGAGAGCCTGGGATGGGATCGGATGGGAATGGGAAGTAGGTAGAAGTACTACAAACGTAACTATAAATATACACAGAAACTTAATATAAATTAAATAATAAACACACAGGGAAAGTAATGAGGAAAGAAAAAAGGTGGGATTGGAATGAGATTGGTATGGATTGGCTTGTGTGGAGGGAGGGCTAGAGAGGAGCAACAGGATGGAAGCTAGGCCAGAGCATGCTGGATAAACGTTTTAAATAAAATAGCCCTGCACTTGCGCAGTGCGTGGTGCCATATGCACTGATTTTTCAGCACGGAACACACTACAGGCACAAAATTGCAGCACAAGCAGCATGAAATGCATTTTCTGCCCATTCACGGAACTCCACTGAATCTCGCATAGTTTATATGTAATGTTGCTGAAATCCACTGAGTGAAATACCACAAGTTCCACCCAGACCTAGTGGTGGAGGCATGAATGTTTCTAAGTTTATGACTATAATCTGTCGCTTCTAACAATTGCCACTTGCTGCAATGGTATAATTCAATATACAAAACTGAAACGTTATACAAAGATCACATTATACAGAATTTTGCTGTTTAGAATTTCGAAGAGCCTTTATCATATTTGTACTGGATGCTGTCAGCCAAGCAACATCAGGCCCCTCAAACCCTCCCATTCTCCAAGCTGGGAATGTCAGTACTGCGGTGGCGACCCTACAGGAGACAGGAATAAACCACTGCAAAAGACAAATGACTTTGAAGCACGCATAATGCATTTGTTTTGCATTGTTTATTTTTAAAGCACTGAGGTGCTGCAGGCAAGAAATGCGGTGAGCCCGTCTCCAGCAACAAAAGTGGCTCCCACCAGCAGTGAAACCATCCACACACCCTAACTGCCCACTGGGAAAATACCTGGTGCCCAGTAGCTCTAGTCTGGGCTTGCTTCCTTCCGTTACTTTCTCATGTTTCTGCCTGGCTAAAAGACAGCTTTAACTGTCTTGCCAGTCTCATATTTTCCAAAACATATGATGCAAAAATACATACATATGTAGTAGTTCTCTGTCAACACTCTTTCACCATTGATCTGTCCAAATGTCACTCATTTAAGGCTCTCTCTCACCACACCATGAAATACTGGTCAATGGATTTGCCCACTTCAGCCATTGGATACCTTCATTTTGAGAGACTGCATTTTGCCCATGAACATGTACACATATCATCTAAATACACCTAAAAGTGCCAAAATGCCATGTATTACACCTTCAACAAGCCAACATTTTTCATCCTACTGCATGTTCCTGGATGTGTTTTTTATACACAAAGGAAATTGTCACATATAATATTAGCCCATTTGACAGGAGCACATGTGCATTTTTGTGAGAAATTGTGTTACTGGTTGAGGAGGGTGAAACGCTTCTCAAGCAGTTCTAGAAATGAGGGTCTCTAGTTGGCAGAGGTTGGTACCTTTGTCCAAGTAGGGACCCTTCTTCCTAGTCAGGGTAAGGGGGATACACTTCTAAAATAACCCCTGCTCACCCCCTTGGTAGCGTGGCACGAGCTGACAGACTTATCTCAGAGGCAGTGTGTAAAGCATTTGTGAACACATACTGTAATACAGTGAAAACACTACAAATGGATACCACGCCAGTTTAGAAAAACAAGTAATCTTTATCTAAACCAAACAAGACCAAAATGACAAAAATCCACAATACAGTAATAAAAATATGACTTTTAAATGGTAGAAATAGTTCAGTTCAAAGCAAATTGCAGATGCAACTCTTTTCACACAAAATACCTTGGATGCGTCGCGCACACAAACGAAAAGGGTCGTAGGGAAGGTGATGCGTCGGTTCCTTCCACTCAGGGAAGGTGATGCGTCGGTTCCTTGCTCCGGGGGGAGGTGATGCGTCGGCTCCTTACTGCTGCGCCGGAGAGGTGATGCGTTGGTTCCTTACTGCGTGGGAGGTGATGCGTCGGTTTCTTACTGCCTCCCCAAAAGATGCGACAGACCTGGCGCCGCGATGCGATGATCCAGGGCGATGCGTGGGTTCTTTCAGCCGCACAGCAGGGCTTGCGATGGAATCTGTGCGGAGATCGGTGCACTTGATGCGTCGTGCAGCGATTTCTCGAGCCGCGGGCTGGCGCTGCGTTGGTTTCTTCAGCGATGCATCAGAAACAGGCACGGATGCGTCACGCTTCTCGTTGTTGAGTTGCTTTTCCAGCTCCCAACAGCCATAACAACCTCCAGAGGCCCAGAACAGCTACAGGCACCTCTTGGCAGGTCAGAACTCCCAGCAAGGAAGTTCAGGGGAGCTGGGGGTGACGTCTTTGTGTCCCTGAGACTTCAGAACAGGAGGCAAGCTCTTCTTCAAGCCCTTGGAGATCTTCCTCAAGTAGGGGACACAGCAAACAGCAAAGTCCTTTTCCCTTTCCTTGGCAGAAAGTAGCCACTGCAGGCCAACCCCAGACAGCCAACAGCAAAGGGGCAGTATTCCTCCTCAGTTTCTCCAGCTCTTCTCCTTGGCAAAGGTTCCTCTTGATTTCCCAGAAGTGATATAAAAGTCTGGGGTCTGGGCCCCTCTTTTTATACAGTAAAATCCTTTGTTCTGTGTGGCAGAGAAGATCTTTGCCCAGTCAATACCAGCTCTGTCCTCTCTGGTGCAGCTTCCTGGCAGGAGGTGGAGACAGCATTGTCCTTGGCAGACCAGGCCCATTCTGTTGTGAAAGAAATCTCCTCCCCCTACTCTGAATGCAGCCCAGGTTTATTCAGCCCAGCGCTGACTCACCCTGGAAAGGCAGGACACACCTCAACCCCCCAAGTGGCTGTCTGAACAGAATGCACATCCCCAGCCCCTGTCACTTCAAAGTCAGACAGTCAATACACAACCTAGCTGAGGAACACTGGATGGTTAGGCAAGCAAATACCTACTTTCTGAAAGTGGTATTTTCAAACCCAGAATGTAAAAATCACCCTCACTAAAAGATGCATATTAACATTCTGAGTTCAGGCATATCAAACTTTATTTTCCTATCTTGTTCCCATTGGCAGTAATGCTCATAAGATGTTATGAGCAAACTCCTTATTCTATCCTATGGGGACAGATAGCCTCACAATAGTGAAAAACGAAATTGATAGTATTTCGCTATCAGGACATGCCACACACACCAGGGCATGTCCTACCTTTCACATACACTGAACCCTGCCCACAGATGTACCTTGGGCCTACCTTAGGAGTGACTAACATGTAAGAAATGGGAAGGTTAGGGCCTGGCAAGTGGGTGCACTTGCCAAGTCAACATGGCAGTACCAGACTGCATACAGGCTCTGCAATGGCAGGCCTGAGACCTTGTTGCAAGGCTGCTTGTGTAGGTGGCACAATCAGTGCTGCAAGCCTACTAGCAGTATTTGATTTACAGACCCTGGGCACCCACACTGCACTGTACTAGGGACTGACTAGTAAATCAAATATGCCAAACATGGAATCACCAATCCATAACAACAATTTACAAAGGGAGCACTTGCACTTTGGAACTGAACAGCAGTGGCAAAGTGCCCAAAACATCTAGACCAGCAAAAACTAAGTCCAACACACAGCAAAATAACAGGAGGCAAAGGCAAAAATACAGGGGAAACCCACGCCAATGATGCTAGGTCTAACACGTGTCCCCTCCAGCTGAAACGTGGGGAGAGCTACCCACCCTCTTGGGAGTTCTCCTCACTAAGGTGGAAAAATCTGGACAGATCATCAGCAATGGCATGTTCTGTACCAGGGAGGTGTTCCACAGTAAAGTCCATCCCCTGTAGGTAAATGGACCACCTCAACAACTTTGGGTTCTCACCCCTCATCTGCATCAACCATCTGAGGGGCCTGGGGTCGGTCAAAACCCGGAAGTGAGTCCCAAACAAGTAGGACCTCAGCTTCTTCAGCGCCCAGACCACAACAAAAGCATCACGCTCAATCAGACTCCACCTCTGTTCCTGTGGAAGTAACCTCCTACTAATGAAGGCTACAGGTTGGTCTAGGCCCTCCTCATTTAGCTGTGAGAGCACAGGCCCCACAACATGCTCTGAAGCATCTGTCTGCACCACAAATTCCTGTGAGAAGTTGGGTGCCTTAAGCACGGGCGCCGTGCACATGGCAGATTTCAGGGCATCAAAAGCTTTTTGGAAGGAGTCAGTCCAGTTCACCTTCCTGGGCTGCTCCCTGGGAGTCAGCTCTGTCAAGGGGGCAACAATGGAGCCATAACCCTTGACGAATCTCCTGTAATACTCAGTGAGTCCTAAGAAGGCTCTCACCTCTGTCTGGGTCTTGGGCAGGGCCGGACTGGAAGCTGAAACCGGCCCTGGCAAACTGCTCGGCCGGCCCCCGGGGGAGGGGAGGGGCGGGGTGCGGCCGAGCTGTTTGCTACAGTCGGTTTTGGATGATTTTGTTTCAGGGGGCCGATATTGCTGGCCCCCGGTAACGAAACCAGCCCCCCAGGGGCCCTAACCGGCCCCCACCCTGGCAGCCCATTGGGGAAGCGCCCGGTGCCCACTACGGCCAGTCCGGCCCTGGTCTTGGGGGGTTCCCAAGCCAGAATGGTATCAATCTTGGGCTCCAGGGGCGCCACCTGGCCCCTCCCTACCTGGTGTCTTAAGTACACCACCGAACACTGCCCGATCTGCCTCTTCCTTGCCTTGATCGTGAGGCCTGCCCTCTGCAGAGCCTTCAACACTTTCCAGAGGTGGTGCAGATGTTCCTCCCAAGTGGCACTGAACACTGTGATGTCATTCAGGTAGGTGGCACTGAAATCCTCCAGTCCAGCCAACACCTGGTTGACCAACCTCTGAAAGGTGGCAGGGGCATTTTTCAACCCAAAGGGCATCACCCGGAATTGGTAGTGCCCCTCTGGCATTGAAAATGGCGACCTCACCTTTGCACCATGAGTTAAGGCAATCTGCCAGTACCCAGTTGTTAGGTCAAACGTACTGAGGTACTTGGCAGCTCCTAACCGATCGATGAGCTCATCAGCTCTGGAGATGGGGTGTGCATCAGTCCTGGTGACCGAATTGAGCTCCCGGTAGTCCACACAGAACCGGATTTCTGGCGTGGCACTGGGTGCGGCAGCCTTTGGGACCAAGACCACTGGGCTGGCTCAAGGGCTGTTTGAGGGCTCAATCACCCCTAGCGCTAACATCTTGGAGACCTCCTCCTTGATGCAAGCCTTGACCCTGTCAGTCACTCTGCAAATCTTGTGCTTCACAGGAGGACTGTCCTCAGTGTCCACATCATGGAGAAGTGTGGCTCAATGGTTAGAGCGGCAGACCCTGATGCAGAGATCTGGCCCGGGACCTGATAATTCTCGCCTCGGTGCCTATTCTAATCATGGGTCCCACTCTGCAACTCTGGGCAATAGCTTGCTTAATCTCCACAACGGCCCCAACAGCGCTGGGATGCCTGGCTTCACCCTGGGGGTGCCCAGGAGTGGACATTTCACAGGGAAAAGCCAGGAAGGGTTCCACAGCGGTATGCGTACAGCGCCAGGACACCTCTTTGGGGGTATAAGTGCGCTTTACAAGTACGAATTTCATTTCATGGACACACCACCACCGGTGGTTCGGGCAGGGAGGGATAAGAGGGTGGGATAAGCGGGGTTTTATTGAGTTTTATTGAGTTTTTATGTTCGATAGCGAGAGTATTATATAAATTGCTCTGGTTTATAGTCATGTGGTGCAACCAACCAAGACTATGAGATGCGCTGATGGCTAAGAGCACGAAATGGAAGGGGGCAAAGGTAATAATGTATGGATGCATGTTGTTTTTTTGTTTTTTTAAACTAATAAAAATATATTTCAAAAAAATCATGGACACACCACTGAGTGACAACAGTTGGCGGCAGTCACTCTGCTGTTCAGGAGTCAGGGCGGGGGAGAATGTTACACCGTCCACTGACCCATCATGTTCCTTAGCAGACAGGAGGTCAGGAAGAGGCTCCGTCTCCTCCTCTATTCCAGCATCTGTTGCTAGGTGCATGCCCACTTCGGACCTCTCCAAGTTGGGCTTAAGGCGGTTCACACGCAGGACCCGCAAATGGTTCCTTGGAGACTGCAAGTCCACCAGGGAGGTAACTTTACTCTTGTGCTCCACCACCTCAAATGGCCCAGTCCACTTATCTTGGAGCGCGCAAGGCTCCACTGGGGCCATGACCCACACTTTTTGTCCAGACTGAAACTTCATCAGAGCGGCATTCTGATCATACCACTGTTTCATCTCTTCGCCTGAGCAAGTTGCCTGAAGCGCTTAGTCTGGTTCCTGAAGGCCAGCATGTAGCTATATACATCCTGGGGAGGTTTACTGGGAGCTTTCTCCCAGCCTTCTTTGACCAGACTTAGAGGTCCTCTTACAGGATGGCCATACAGGAGCTCAAGAGGATTGAACCCTTAGGACTTCTGCGGTACCTCCCTGTAAGCAAACAACAGGCATGCTAAGAGGACATCCCACTTACGCCTCATGGGTTCACCAAGACCTATAATCATGCCCTTCAGGGTCAGGTTGAATCTCTCAACCAGCCCATTACATTCGGGGTGGTAAGGAGTGGTGAACTTGTAGGTAACACTGCACTCCTGCCACAGGGACTTCATATACTTGGATATGAAGTTGGTACCCGGTCAGACACCACCTCTCTGAGGAACCCCACACAGGAGAAAATCCCCATCAACGATGTGGGTCGTCACAGTCCGGAGAGGGATGGCTTCTGGGTACCAGGTGGCATGGTCCACCATGACCAGGAGGAACCTGTTGCCCATGGCTGTCTTGAGACCCAGAGGCCCCACAATGTCAATACCCACCCTCTCAAAGGGGGTGCTAACTACAGGGAAAGGTTGGAGAGGAGCCTTGCACTTCCTCACACTCTTACCACTTGCCTGGGAAGTCTGGCAAGACCTACAGTGTGTGTCAGAGTTCTTACGCATTTAGGGCCAGTAAAAGTGGGTGACAAGCCTTTCAAAGGTCTTGTCTTGCCCCAAATGCTCTGCCAATGGCCCTTCATGAGCCAGACCCAGTAGGAAGTCTCTGAAGCACTGGGGTACCACCAGCATATGGGCTGACCCAGGCTCAGCAACCTTAGGCTCACTATATAGGAGACCATTCTCCCAGTAAAACCAATGTGATCCAGACTGATCACCTGCTGCCTGGTTTGCAGCCTGCTGCCGCAAACCAACAAGAAAAAGGCATTCTGCTGTTCCTGGCAGAATTCCTCCCTGGAGGGACCCCCTTCCTGCTACCAATGGGACAGCTCAGGGAGGTCCCCCAGTTCTGCCACTTGCTCCCCTGTAGGCTCCAGGGCATCCCCCTCAAGGTTTGCCTCCTCTGGACCATGGGAACTTTGGGGGATGGTTTCCCACGCCCCCTGCCTCTTCTCTTTCTGGCAGGCACTTGGGCCACTCTTTCAGGCTCCAGGTCCTCTTGATTGCCCTTACCGGCTGCCATAGACCGAGTTGTCACACACGACCACTCAAGCAGACCCAACATCTCCAAATGAGACTTAAGCTCTAGCTTTTCCCAAGGGGAACTCTCCAAATCATTGCCTAGCAGACAGTCAACAGGCATGGCTGGCCTAACAGCTACTCTCAAGGTACTTGAGGACCCCCCCCCACTCAAAGGGAACCTGTGCCACTTTGCAGAGGCACTCCGAGTTGTCAGCTGCACCTACTGAGTAGAATGTATTGGGGACCAGCTGCTCCTCAGACACTAGCCGACAACTGACAGCTGTCACACTGACTCCAGTGTCTCTCAGAGCTTCCACAATATGGCCATTGATGGTCACCCACTGCCTGTATTTTTTAGTGTTATTAGGCAGATGAGCTCTTGGGACCATCTCACTGTCTCCTAAAGAGACCAGGGTAATTTCTGCAGACTCCCAACCCTCTTGGGCACCTGACTCCTTCACCAAGGCTACACTAGTCATTTCCCAGGGCAGTGCACCAGTGGGTGCAGTGGTAATCTTTTTGGGATACCTAGGGTCCTCCTGGAAACGACCCACCTGACCACAACTACAACATGCCCTGGGACCCTTCTGAACAGGCTTATCTGTAGGGACCCATGGCTTCTTTTCAGTGGGAGGCTGGGAACCTTTCCCTTGGTTCCCTTCGGAATTACTTTGGGGTCCTTTTTGGAACTCCTTCTGTTTACCGTTGTCCCCCCACTCTTCTGCTGGGGACCCTGCCCACCTTTTGCAGAGTCTCTCACATTACCTTTTTGGACCCTGGTACTGACCCAGCGGTAAGCCTCCACAGCAAGCTTCCTGGGGTCAGTCAGCTTACTGTCATTCAAGTGCTGGCGTAGGTCTAGAAAACAATTATCTGACAAGTGCTCCCATGCAACCAAATCATAGAGCCCCTGAAAATCATTGACCTTGCTACCCTTCACCCATCCATCCAGTGCTCTGCAAAAATAGGACACATACTCCACCCAAGTGCTTGACTCCAGCTTTTTACAAGCCCTCAACTTCTGCCTGCACAATTCTGGGGTCAAACCATACCTTGCTATCAAGGCTTCCTTCATAGGAGCATAAGACATCTGATCTTCAGTGAGCAATAGAGGATTTGGCCTAACGGCTAGGGCGGTCGACCTCGAATCTGGGGAACTGGGTTCGAGTCTCGGCAATGACGCTGAACATCCTTTGATTCTAGACAAATCACTTAGGGGCATATTCACAAGGAGCTATCGCCGAATTAACGGCACTTTATCGCAGCCAAAGTCGTGATAAATTTCCCCCATTCACAAGCCAGTGTTAACAGCCCACAGCACCAGTTTACCCGCGATAGCAGCCGCAAAAATATCGCCACAGAGGACCCTCGCAAATATCGCTAATGAGATGCAGAGTAGGCGTTCCCGTGACAAAAGCCGAGACAACAGCACACCTCAACATTCACAACAACCAGCCACATCCGCGATAAAAACACAAAATAGGCGATAAGGCGCGTTAGCACCAGGAAATCTACACCTGCTCTGACCTGGTGTAAAGTCGGACGGCAGCCTGCACCACAAAAGGGAGCACAGCCCAGGGCCACATCCGAAGGGCAACAGATGCCATGGAGCCACCCATCATGCGGCCCGGACACCCAAGAGGGCCACAACACCCACCGCCACCACCCCCAGGACCACCCCTCCCTGGCACCCCTCCGACCAAAGACCTGCCACATCAGCTACACCTAAACATGTACAGAATATTCTGCTTGATGTCGCACAATCACAACTGGTGACATGCATGTGTCGTCACAGAAATGAGCAGCACACATCCACTTTCGAAGCAACAAATGAAACTTTATTAAAATGAACAATGAAATAAAATGAAGACACATGGCCGCTCCCCTCGGGACAATACGTAGGTCACAGCCTGTAAGACAAAAAACATGATGAGAAGGTGTGTCCTGCGCACATCAGAGGACAGAGAGAGCGAAGGAGAGAGAGACGAAGAGAGGGAGGGAGAGAGAGAGAGAGAGAAGAGGAGAGAGAGAGGAAGAGATGGAGGGAGAGAGAGAGAGAAGAGGAGAGAGAGAGGAAGAGAGGGAGGCAGAGAGAGAGGAAGAGTGGGAGGGAGAGAGAGAGAGAAGAGTGGGAGAGAGAGGAAGAGAGGGAGGGAGAGAGAGAGAGTGCCGCCCCTGCGCACCCAGGCCACACTGCTCACCTGCTGCCACTGGTGTGTCCCCAACCACGTGCCGGTATGCATAGCAGGACACCAGGTCACACATCTGAGTCAGAGCCGTCAGCTGAAACAGAGCCCAGATACATGACTGGCACAGTACACACACTTGCACAAGACAACATCGCCTGCCCGCCCATGCACACCCAGGCAGAGGCACCCCAACCCCTCCCGCCGCCCATCGGAGCATGCCCGCCCATGCACACCCAGGCCTCAATGCTCACCTTCCGCCACCGGCACGTAGACAGGAGGTCCCACCACGTGCCGCTGCAAGCCACAAGCCCGGGGCCCGCGGACATGGCACCCTCCACATCATGCAGCCCCGCTCCGCAGGCCACCAGGTCTCACGTTTGGTGCTGGGTCTTGATTACTCCATGGCAGAGGACATACCAGGGCACCATCGCAGGCTGCACACCCGCTCAGCCCAATGGGTGCCACCAACTCTGGGATCCCGGAAGCGACGCCACGTGGCGGTAGGCCCGCGCTGCCCGCTGGCTCTGGCCTACACTGCGGTCCAGCAGGGCACACAAAACCTGAGCCGTCCGGACCGCCGGGACGGGGCATCATCGCAGGCTGCACACCCGCTCAGCAGCTCAAGGTGCCACTGACTCAGTGCACCCAAAGTCACCATCCCGTGGCGGGGTGCCTGTGCCGTCCGCAAGGCCTCGGATGCCACTAACCCTGTGCAACCCCATTCTGCGCCATGTGGCGGTAGGCCCATGCCATACTGAAGGCCTCGGATGCCACTAACCCTGTGCAACCCCAGTCTGCGCCACGTGCGGTAGGCCCGTGCCGTACTCAAGCCCTCGGATGCCACTAACCCTGTGCAAACCCAGTCTGCGCCACGTGGCGGTAGGCCCATGCTGTACTCAAGGCCTCGGATGCCACTAACCCTGTGCAACCCCAGTCTGCGCCACGTGGCGGTAGGCCCATGCCGTACTCAAGGCCTCGGATGCCACTAACCCTGTGCGCAACAACTCATGGGCCCTATATGAGTGCGAACCGTGGGGCGTCCGTCATCCAGTCACCACTGGAAGAGGGGAATGTGACGTCGTCGGACCCTTATGTTGGCGGAGTCACATTGCCTGTGACGCCTGTGCCGGATGGGTGTGGTGTGTGTGAACACCTGCCCTCAGGGAGTGGCTGTGACATGCTGATGACTAGACCAGTGACCTGCACACCACCAGCGAATACGGCTGCGACGGGTAGCAATGAGGGCCCCCCCTCGGGGCGTAAGCGGAGTGGACTGGCCTGCCGTACGCCGGACCAGCGCAGGGCTTGCAACAATGACTCGTGGGCTCTGGGCGTGGTCCAGTCCATGTCCGGACAAGGAAGTGACTGATGCGTGTGTCCCTGCTGCAGTGTTCACGGAACCCGCTACACAAGATGCAATGTCGCACCCCTTACTGGCATCCCACAGGATGAACATCATTGACGCAAGGGAAGGCACTGTCCCCACATTCATCCACACATCCACACAGGAATGACGTAAGACATTACACAGCAGTGCGTCACTGGATGTTTATTTGCACATCCAGTGCAGTCATGCAGCTGGAGCGGTACAGGGCAATGCCGAGCACACCACACAATATGGGCCCGTGGAGGGCCAGCCAGTGTCCATCCCGGGATGACCTGTACTGCGGAAGAGGAAGGGTACAGTCCGCAGTCTGTCCGCCGTGTCATTGGTCGTCAAACAGGATGTGGCAGTCCATGTCGCTGTCCAAGGTGAGTGCCTCGGAGTGTATCGGGGGTCAGTGGTAGGTCTTGAGGCCATGTGCGGCACCAAACAGAAACAGGCAAGGTGGCGGTAATGGATGCTAGTGCCTGGCCCTCCTGACCACAGTCAAAAGCTTTTTGGAAGGAGTCAGTCCAGTTCACCTTCCTGGGCTGCTCCCTGGGAGTCAGCTCTGGCAAGGGGGCAACAATGGAGCCATAACCCTTGACGAATCTCCTGTAATACCCAGTGAGTCCTAAGAAGGCTCTCACCTCTGTCTGGGTCTTGGGCAGGGCCGGACTGGATACTGAAACCGGCCCTGGCAAACTGCTCGGCCGGCCCCTGGGGGAGGGGAGGGGCGGGGTGCGGCCGAGCTGTTTGCTACAGTCGGTTTTGGATGATTTGTTTCAGGGGGCCGATATTGCTGGCCCCCGGTAACGAAAATGGCCCCCCTGGGGCCCTAACCCGGCCCCCACCCTGGCAGCCCACCGGGGAAGCACCCGGTGCCCACTACGGCCAGTCCGGCCCTGGTCTTGGGGGGTTCCCAAGCCAGAATGGTATCAATCTTGGGCTCCAGGGGCGCCACCTGGCCCCTCCCTACCTGGTGTCTTAAGTACACCACCGAACACTGCCCGATCTGCCTCTTCCTTGCCTTGATCGTGAGGCCTGCCCTCTGCAGAGCCTTCAACACTTTCCAGAGGTGGTGCAGATGTTCCTCCCAAGTGGCACTGAACACTGTAATGTCATTCAGGTAGGTGGCACTGAAATCCTCCAGTCCAGCCAACACCTGGTTGACCAACCTCTGAAAGATGGCAGGGGCATTTTTCAACCCAAAGGGCATCACCCGGAATTGGTAGTGCCCCTCTGGCATTGAAAATGGCGACCTCACCTTTGCACCATGAGTTAAGGCAATCTGCCAGTACCCAGTTGTTAGGTCAAACGTACTGAGGTACTTGGCAGCTCCTAACCGATCGATGAGCTCATCAGTTCTGGAGATGGGGTGTGCATCAGTCCTGGTGACCGAATTGAGCTCCCGGTAGTCCACACAGAACCGGATTTCTGGCGTGGCACTGGGTGCGGCAGCCTTTGGGACCAAGACCACTGGGCTGGCTCAAGGGCTGTTTGAGGGCTCAATCACCCCTAGCGCTAACATCTTGGAGACCTCCTCCTTGATGCAAGCCTTGACCCTGTCAGTCACTCTGCAAATCTTGTGCTTCACAGGAGGACTGTCCTCAGTGTCCACATCATGGACACACCACCACCGGTGGTTCGGGCAGGGAGGGATAAGAGGGCGGGATAAGGGGGGTTTTATTGAGTTTTTATGTTCGATAGCGAGAGTATTATATAAATTGCTCTGGTTTATAGTCATGTGGTGCAACCAACCAAGACTATGAGATGCGCTGATGGCTAAGAGCACGAAATGGAAGGGGGCAAAGGTAATAATGTATGGATGCATGTTGTTTTTTTTTTTTTAAACTAATAAAAATATATTTCAAAAAAATCATGGACACACCACTGAGTGACACCAGGGGTCAGGGAGAACAGAGCAGCAAACTGTCCCAACAGTTGGCGGCAGTCACTCTGCTGTTCAGGAGTCAGGGCGGGGGAGAATGTTACACCGTCCACTGACCCATCATGTTCCTTAGCAGACAGGAGGTCAGGAAGAGGCTCCGTCTCCTCCTCTATTCCAGCATCTGTTGCTAGGAGCATGCCCACTTCGGACCTCTCCAACTTGGGCTTAAGGCGGTTCACACGCAGGACCCGCAAATGGTTCCTTGGAGACTGCAAGTCCACCAGGGAGGTAACTTTACTCTTGTGCTCCACCACCTCAAATGGCCCAGTCCACTTATCTTGGAGCGCGCAAGGCTCCACTGGGGCCATGACCCACACTTTTTGTCCAGACTGAAACTTCATCAGAGCGGCATTCTGATCATACCACTGTTTCATCTCTTCGCCTGAGCAAGTTGCCTGAAGCACTTAGTCTGGTTCCTGAAGGCCAGCATGTAGCTATATACATCCTGGGGAGGTTTACTGGGAGCTTTCTCCCAGCCTTTTTTGACCAGACTTAGAGGTCCTCTTACAGGATGGCCATACAGGAGCTCAAGAGGATTGAACCCTTAGGACTTCTGCGGTACCTCCCTGTAAGCAAACAACAGGCATGGTAAGAGGACATCCCACTTACGCCTCATGGGTTCACCAAGACCTATAATCATGCCCTTCAGGGTCAGGTTGAATCTCTCAACCAGCCCATTACATTCGGGGTGGTAAGGAGTGGTGAACTTGTAGGTAACACTGCACTCCTGCCACAGGGACTTCATATACTTGGATATGAAGTTGGTACCCCGGTCAGACACCATCTCTCTGAGGAACCCCACACAGGAGAAAATCCCCATCAACGCACGACCCACCATGGGGGTTGTCACAGTCCGGAGAGGGATGGCTTCCGGGTACCAGGTGGCATGGTCCACCATGACCAGGAGGAACCTGTTGCCCATGGCTGTCTTGAGACCCAGAGGCCCCACAATGTCAATACCCACCCTCTCAAAGGGGGTGCTAACTACAGTGAAAGGTTGGAGAGGAGCCTTGCACTTCCTCACACTCTTACCACTTGCCTGGGAAGTCTGGCAAGACCTACAGTGTGTGTCAGAGTTCTTACGCATTTAGGGCCAGTAAAAGTGGGTGACAAGCCTTTCAAAGGTCTTGTCTTCCCCCAAATGCTCTGCCAATGGCCCTTCATGAGCCAGACCCAGTAGGAAGTCTCTGAAGCACTGGGGTACCACCAGCATATGGGCTGACCCAGGCTCAGCAACCTTAGGCTCACTATATAGGAGACCATTCTCCCAGTAAAACCAATATGATCCAGACTGATCACCTGCTGCCTGGTTTGCAGCCTGCTGCCGCAAACCAACAAGGAAAAGGCATTCTGCTGTTCCTTGCAGAATTCCTCCCTGGAGGGACCCCCTTCCTGCTACCAATGGGACAGCTCAGGGAGGTCCCCCAGTTCTGCCACTTGCTCCCCTGTAGGCTCCAGGGCATCCCCCTCAAGGTTTGCCTCCTCTGGACCATGGGAACTTTGGGGGATGGTTTCCCACGCCCCCTGCCTCTTCTCTTTCTGGCAGGCACTTGGGCCACTCTTTCAGGCTCCAGGTCCTCTTGATTGCCCTTACCGGCTGCCATAGACCGAGTTGTCACACACGCCCACTCAAGCAGACCCAACATCTCCAAATGAGACTTACGCTCTACCTTTTCCCAAGGGGAACTCTCCAAATCATTGCCTAGCAGACAGTCAACAGGCATAACTGGCCTAACAGCTACTCTCAAGGTACTTGAGGACCCCCCCCCACTCAAAGGGAACCTGTGCCACTTTGCAGAGGCACTCCGAGTTGTCAGCTGCAACTACTGAGTAGAATGTATTGGGGACCAGCTGCTCCTCAGACACTAGCCGACAACTGACAGCTGTCACACTGACTCCAGTGTCTCTCAGAGCTTCCACAATATGGCCATTGATGGTCACCCACTGCCTGTATTTTTTAGTGTTATTAGGCAGATGAGCTCTTGGGACCATCTCACTGTCTCCTAAAGAGACCAGGGTAATTTCTGCAGACTCCCAACCCTCTTGGGCACCTGACTCCTCCACCAAGACTACACTAGTCATTTCCCAGGGCAGTGCACCAGTGGGTGCAGTGGTAATCTTTTTGGGATACCTAGGGTCCTCCTGGAAGTGACCCACCTGACCACAACTACAACATGCCCTGGGACCCTTCTGAACAGGCTTATCTGTAGGGACCCATGGCTTCTTTTCAGTGGGAGGCTGGGAACCTTTCCCTTGGTTCCCTTCGGAATTACTTTGGGGTCCTTTTTGGAACTCCTTCTGTTTACCGTTGTCCCCCCACTCTTCTGCTGGGGACCCTGCCCACCTTTTGCAGAGTCTCTCACATTACCTTTTTGGACCCTGGTACTGACCCAGCGGTAAGCCTCCACAGCAAGCTTCCTGGGGTCAGTCAGCTTACTGTCATTCAAGTGCTGGCGTAGGTCTAGAAAACAATTATCTGACAAGTGCTCCCATGCAACCAAATCATAGAGCCCCTGAAAATCATTGACCTTGCTACCCTACACCCATCCATCCAGTGCTCTGCAAAAATAGGACTCATACTCCACCCAAGTGCTTGACTCCAGCTTTTTACAAGCCCTCAACTTCTGCCTGCACAATTCTGGGGTCAAACCATACCTTGCTATCAAGGCTTCCTTCATAGGAGCATAAGACATCTGATCTTCAGTGAGCAATAGAGGATTTGGCCTAACGGCTAGGGCGGTCGACCTCGAATCTGGGGAACTGGGTTCGAGTCTCGGCAATGACGCTGAACATCCTTTGATTCTAGGCAAATCACTTAGGGGCATATTCACAAGGAGCTATCGCCAAATTAACGGCACTTTATCGCAGCCAAAGTCGTGATAAATTCCCCCCCCATTCACAAGCCGGTGTTAACAGCCCACAGCACCAGTTTACCCTCGATAGCAGCCGCAAAAAACATCGCCACAGAGGACCCTCGCAAATATCGCTAATGAGATGCAGAGTAGGCGTTCCCGTGACAAAAGCCGAGACAACAGCACACCTCAACATTCACAACGACCAGCCACATCCGCGATAAAAACACAAAACAGGCGATAAGGCGCGTTAGCACCAGGAAATCTACACCTGCTCTGACCTGGTGTAAATTCGGACGGCAGCCAGCACCACAAAAGGGAGCACAGCCCAGGGCCACATCCGAAGGGCAACAGATGCCATGGAGCCACCCATCATGCGGCCCGGACACCCAAGAGGGCCAGAACACCCACCGCCACCACCCCCAGGACCACCCCTCCCTGGCACCCCTCCAACCAAAGACATGCCACATCAGCTACACCTAAACATGTACAGAATATTCCGCTTGATGTCGCACAATCACAACTGGTGACATGCATGTGTCGTCACAGAAATGAGCAGCACGCATCCACTTTCGAAGCAACAAATGAAACTTTATTAAAATGAACAATGAAATAAAATGAAGACACATGGCCGCTCCCCTCGGGACAATACGTAGGTCACAGCCTGTAAGACAAAAAACATGATGAGAAGGTGTGTCCTGCACACATCAGAGGACAGAGAGAGAGCGAAGGAGAGAGAGAGGAAGAGAGGGAGGGAGAGAGAGAGAGAAGAGGAGAGAGGAAGAGAGGGAGGGAGAGAGAGAGAGAGAAGAGGAGAGAGAGAGGAAGAGAGGGAGGGAGAGAGAGAGGAAGAGTGGGAGGGAGAGAGAGAGAGAAGAGTGGGAGAGAGAGGAAGAGAGGGAGGGAGAGAGAGAGAGTGCCGCCCCTGCGCACCCAGGCCACACTGCTCACCTGCTGCCACCGGTGTGTCCCCAACCACGTGCCGGTATGCATAGCAGGACACCAGGTCACACATCTGAGTCAGAGCCATCAGCTGAAACAGAGCCCAGATACATGACTGGCACAGTACACACACTTGCACAAGACAACATCGCCTGCCCGCCCATGCACACCCAGGCAGAGGCACCCCAACCCCTCCCGCCGCCCATCGGAGCATGCCCGCCCATGCACACCCAGGCCTCAATGCTCACCTTCTGCCACCGGCACGTAGACAAGAGGTCCCACCACGTGCCGCTGCAAGCCACAAGCCCGGGGCCCACGGACATGGCACCCTCCACATCATGCAGCCCCGCTCCGCAGGCCACCAGGTCTCATGTTTGGTGCTGGGTCTTGATTACTCCATGGCAGAGGACATACCAGTGCACCCGGCACCATCGCAGGCTGCACACCCACTCAGCCCAATGGGTGCCACCAACTCTGGGATCCCGGAAGCGACGCCACGTGGCGGTAGGCCCCCGCTGCCCGCTGGCTCTGGCCTACACTGCGGTCCAGCAGGCACACAAAACCTGAGCCGTCCGGACCGCCGGGACGGGGCATCATCGCAGGCTGCACACCCGCTCAGCAGCTCAAGGTGCCACTGACTCAGTGCACCCAAAGTCACCGTCCCGTGGTGGGGTGCCTGTGCCGTCCGCAAGGCCTCGGATGCCACTAACCCTGTGCAACCCCAGTCTGCGCCACGTGGCGGTAGGCCCATGCCATACTCAAGGCCTCGGATGCCACTAACCCTGTGCAACCCCAGTCTGCGCCACGTGCGGTAGGCCTGTGCCGTACTCAAGCCCTCGGATGCCACTAACCCTGTGCGCAACAACTCATGGGCCCTATATGAGTGCGAACCGTGGGGCGTCCGTCATCCAGTCACCACTGGAAGAGGGGAATGTGACATCGTCGGACCCTTATGTTGGCGGAGTCACATTGCCTGTGACGCCTGTGCCGGATGGGTGTGGTGTGTGTGAACACCTGCCCTCAGGGAGTGGCTGTGACATGCTGATGACTAGACCAGTGACCTGCACACCACCAGTGAGTACGGCTGCGACGGGTAGCAATGAGGGCCCCCCCTCGGGGCGTAAGCGGAGTGGACTGGCCTGCCGTACGCCAGACCAGCGCAGGGCTTGCAACAATGACTCGTGGGCTCTGGGCGTGGTCCAGTCCATGTCCGGACAAGGAAGTGACTGATGCGTGTGTCCCTGCTGCAGTGTTCACGGAACCCGCTACACAAGATGCAATGTCGCACCCCTTACTGGCATCCCACAGGATGAACATCATTGACGCAAGGGAAGGCACTGTCCCCACATTCATCCACACATCCACACAGGAATGACGTAAGACATTACACAGCAGTGCGTCACTGGATGTTTATTTGCACATCCAGTGCAGTCATGCAGCTGGAGCGGTACAGGGCAATGCCGAGCACACCACACAATATGGGCCCGTGGAGGGCCAGCCAGTGTCCATCCCTGGATGACCTGTACTGCGGAAGAGGAAGGGTACAGTCCGCAGTCTCTCCGCCGTGTCATTGGTCGTCAAACAGGATGTGGCAGTCCATGTCGCTGTCCAAGGTGAGTGCCTCGGAGTGTATCGGGGGTCAGTGGTAGGTCTTGAGGCCATGTGCGGCACCAAACAGAAACAGGCAAGGTGGCGGTAATGGATGCTAGTGCCTGGCCCTCCTGACCACAGTCCCATCCACGTCCTCGTCCCCGGGTGTGTGCCCTGCCCCACCTGTGGGTGTTGCAGTGCCGGCTGCGGCACTGTGTGCCACTGACTCATCAGGGGCCGGAGGAGGACTGTCGGCCACACTGTGTGGCAGTGACACATCAGGTGCCGGAGTGGATACGCCTGCCGCACTGGGAGGCACTGACACACCAGGGCCCGGAAATGTGGATGGCGTGGGGGCAGCAGCATTCATCATCGCCACGCCTTGTGGCAGCAATGCCATGACCAGGACATGCAGGGCACGGTAGATCCCAGCTACATTTCGCTGATGTGCAGCGGAGGCTGCCATCCTTTCCGCCTCCATCCGCACCATGTCCTCCATGAGCCTCCGCATGTGTGCCAGCTCACGGCTGGCATCACTGGGGCCACTCTGAGCGGACAGGTATTCTTCCCTCCGCGTCATGACTCCAGAGATGTCAGTCAGGGCTCGCTGGAGTCCATGGGGCGGACATAGACACCCAAGGATGGCGTCCAGTTTGGTAGCCATGAGGTCGAACCCCACCCGCACCTGCTCTGACGTCTCCCTCTGACCCTCCAGCACACGGCGTTGGAAGACCATTTGTTGTTCCTGGGGGACTTGGGAGGGTGCTGGGGCTGTGGGTTGCCTCCTGCTGGGTGGTTTGGGTGGTGGGTGGGGTCTCATGGATGTAGCTGGGCTGCCCTGATCCTGGAGGTGAGTTGCGGATGAGGTCGATGAGGTCTTGGATAGTTTGGGTGTCGATGCTGGTGTTGTCCTCCTCCTCGTCATCAGTGAACAGTGGCTGTGACTGCTCTGCAGGAGGTGTTGACGATGCCCCTGCGATGTGAAGGGGAGATGGTGTATTACAATGTGTCCACATGTATGTAGCCGCATGGTACAGGTTGACATTCAGACAGCATGGCATTGTACATTGTGACAGTCTGTGGGTCTGGGCGAGGACCCAGAGTGATTGTGGGTGTGCACTGTGCCCTGCTTGCTTGTGCATGTGTGCCATTGTGGCCATCTCCCCCCGTCCCCAGAGTACCTGGTGGTCACTCACCCTGTTGCGGTTGTGTTGTGTCCTGTCGAGCAGTGTCCGGTCCCCCGACTCCGGCCACAGTCTCCACACTGATGACTGTCGACACCAGCTCCTCCATGTCATCCAGCTCCAGCTGTGGCGCTGGGCCCCCACCTCCGGTCTGCGTTGCTGCCTTCAGGTTGGCGGAGAGTTTCTCCTTGGTCTTCCGCTTGATGTCATTCCATCGCCTCTTGACCTCGTCCATTGACCTCTTGTGCTCTCCGACAGCATTCACCTTGTCGACGATGTCCCGCCATATTCCAGTTTTGGTGCCCAATGACACGTTGGAGGTGACGAAGAGTTGTTGATGGTGTTCCATCACCTCCGTGACTATGATCCTGTTCGCCTGCGGACTGAACTTGGTCTTCCTGGTCTTCTTGTCCTTGCCCTTCCCTGTCCCCGAGGTCCCAGGCTGGTCATCCGGGGTGCTTGTGGGTTTGCGCTGGTCCTCTGCGCCTGCTCCGGCTGCCTCCATGGTGCTTGTGTGTTGGTCAGTTTGTGTGTGGGGTTTTTTTTCTGCTTTTATGGAGGTTTCTGACGCCTGCCAGGTGTGTGTTGCAGGCCTGGCGCTGCTTGTCGCTGGTTTCCTCATCGCGCTTTGGCCATCGCGTGTTTTTTGGTGTTGTGGTTTGTGTTTTTATCTCCATCGTGGTGGTTGTATCGCGGACTTTGTCCGCGGTTTCGGCAGGCTATCGCATGCTACCGCCTTGTGAATTCCACGTTGACACGGGGTTATTTTCCCGTGATAGGCTGCGTTATTGAAAGTTGCGTTACGCTACTCTTGCGGTAGTTATCACACGTTCTTGTGAATATACCCCTTAATCTCCCCGTGCCTAACTGAAATGAATGTGTCCTCATGTAATGCAACTGGTGCTATGTAAAGCGCTCTGATACCCAATACCTTCGGGTCAAGTTTGCGCTATATAAAACTCCGTTAAAAAAAAAAAATGTGTTCCTTGCTTCAGCGACAAAGCGATTCCACAACCCCGCTCCCCAGTCTCTCTAAGGGACTCTGTAGGACCTCATTGCTACCTCATAGCCATAAACCACTGACCAATGTCTTCCTGCTTTGTGAAATCCTCAATAACCTCCTTGGGGATGTATACCCTCCTTTCTCCAGGCACTGATGGTGCGCTGCCACCATGGGGATTGTACTCTATACTTTTTGCTTTTAGATCCAGTTCCCTCAAACTTCTTTCATGCTCTAAGAGCATCTTTTTCTCTTCCATGGCCAGTTTCTGCTTCTCTAACTCCAATTTCTTACTCTCCATGTCACACTCCTTCCCCATCCTGAGTTTTGTAAGCTCCAACTCATGCACTCTGCTTCTCTCCCTGTCCTCTAGCTCCTCTGGAGACAGACCCTTTGAAGAACCTCTGCTGCCCCCCCCGGATGGTAACTTCCCTCCAGGCAGGCCCAATAGCCCATCCTGCTGCCCATCTAAATTCTCTCCCTCCACCATAGGCTCCTCGGTATGCTCACTGGCATTCCTTGATTCCAACCAGGCCCTCAGCGCCTTTTGGTATTCCTCCTTTCTTGTGAGGCCTCTTACTGAGATTTACATTTTTTTGCAGACAGCTTTCAATTGTGGCACAGTGTAGGTTTCAACCCTATCCTCTTCAAATTCAATATCCACAGATGCAAGTGATGCTGGTTTACTCGTGATGAAAATTGGCAGTACTCAAGTTGCAAAAAATTCCAAGGAAAAAGTTCCACTTATTATATGTGGTCTCATAATGGTCTGCACAATACTAATAGTGTACACCAATCACTGTATGTAAGACACAAATGCAAGTCCAGATCCTCACCGCTGACCACCAATGTTAGAAATGGGGGTCTCTAGTTGGCAGAGGTAGGTACCTTTGTCTAAGTAGGGACCCTTCTTCCTAGTCAGGGTAAGGGGGATACACATCTAAAATAACCCCTGCTCACCCCCTTGGTAGCGTGGCACGAGCAGACAGGCTTATCTCAGAGGCAGTGTGTAAAGCATTTGTGAACACATAGGGGCATATGTACAAGACCCTATCACCACGGGAACGTCACTGTTTGTGACGTTCCCGTGGTGATAGGGGCCTTGCCTTATGTACAAGGCAGCCTTAAGCCACTTAACGTAGCTTTACGCTGCCTTATACAAAAGGCACCCTTTCACGCTATGTTTAGCGTGAAAGGGGCGTGCAGTGGGTGTTGTGGTGGGCGTTCCACCGCAACACCCATTGTATTTGACGCTGCCCCCTATGTACAAGGGTGGCGTACATAGGAGGCAGCGCCAAAATTAAGACCAGGAAAATCCTGGTCTTAAGTTGGCGAAACGAGGAGAAATGCATTATATCTCCTCGTTTTTGCTTTTTCCATGTGTGCTGCCTTGTGCAGCACACATGGAAAAAGCAAAAATGCCATGGTTTGTTTATGTACAGGAAGGTGCCCCTTGCTGTACATAAACAAACCTTTTTTAAAAATTCCATTTTGTAACTTTCATGTGTGCTGCATGAAGGAGCACACATGAAAGTTACAAAATGGCATTTTAGGATTGTTTATGTGCAGGAAGGGACACCTTCTTACACATAACCAATCCTCCCCTGCACACAGACACCCTTGCACTCTGATGCAAGGGTGCCTGCGTTGGCACTAAGTTGTTAAACTTATCGCCATCGCAGGGGGAAACGCAAGGCTGCACCACATTCTTGTAAATATGGTGCAGCCTTGCGTTTCCGAAGTGGCGTAGCATGTCGTCAAGCCCAGGAGGCTAACGACACGCTCCGCCACTCCATTGTACATATCCCCCATACAGTAATACAGTGAAAACACTACAAATGGACACCACACCAGTTTAGAAAAATAAGTAATCTTTATCTAAACCAAACAAGACCAAAGCGACAAAAATCCACAATACAGTAATAAAAATATGACTAAATATGACTTTTAAATGGTAGAAATAGTTCAGTTCAAAGCAAATTGCAGATGCGACACTTTTCACACAAAGTAGTCGCAGGGAAAGTGATGCGTTGGTTTCTTGCTCCGGGGGAGGTGATGCGTCTGTTCCTTACTGCTGCGCAGTGGAGGTGATGCATTGGTTCCTTACCGGAGAGGAGGCGATGTGTTGGTTTCTTACTGCGTCCCCCAATGATGCGACAGACCTGGCAACTCAATGCGATGCAACGATCCGGGACGATGCGTGGGTTCTTGCAGCCACACAGCAGGGCTTGCGTCGGAATCTGTGCGGTGATCTCGGACTTCGGAGATCAGTGCACTCGATGCGGTGTGCGGCAATTTCTCGAGCCGTGGGACGGCGCTGCGAAGGTTTCTTCAGCGATGCATCGGAAACAGGCACGGATGCATCACACTTTTCATTGTTGCGTTGCTTTTCCAACTCCCAACAGCCAGAACAACCTCCAGAGGCCCAGAACAGCTACAGACACCTCTTGACAGGTCAGAACTCCCAGCAAGGAAGTTCAGGGGAGCTGGGGGTGAAGTCTTTGTGTCCCTGAGACTTCAGAACAAGGAGGTAAGCTCTTCTTCAGGCCCTTTGAGATCTTCCTCAAGTAGGGGAGTCAGCAAACAGCAAAGTCCTTTTCCCTTTCCTTGGCAGAAAGTAACCACTGCAGGCCAACCCCAGACAGCAAACAGCACAGCGGCAGTATTCCTCTTCAGTTTCTCCAGCTCTTCTCCTTGGAAAAGGGTCCTCTTGATTTCCCAGAAGTGATATAAAAGTCTGGGGTCTGGGTCCCTCTTTTTATACAGTAAAATCATTTGTTCTCTGTGGCAGAGAAGATCTTTGCCCAGTCAAAACCAGTTCTGTCATCTCTGGTGCAGCTTCCTGGCAGGAGGTGGAGACAGCATTGTCCTTGGCTGACCAGGCCCATTCCGGTGTGAAAGAAATCTTCTCTCCCTGCGCTGAATGCAGCCCAGGTCTATTCAGCCGAGCTGTGAATCACCCTGGAAAGGCAGGACACACCTACACCCCCCAAGTGGCTGTCTGAACAGAATGCACATCCCGAGCCCCTGTCACTCCAAAGCCAGCCAGTCAATACACAACCTAGCAGAGGCACACTGGATAGTTAGGTAAGAAAATACCTACTTTCTAAAAGTGGTATTTTCAACCCCAGAATGTAAAAATCACCCTCACTAAAAGATGCATCTTAACATTATGAGTTCAGGTATGTTAAACTTTATTTCCCTGTCTTGTTCCCATGGGCAGTAATAACTCATAAGATGTTATGAGAAAACTCCCCATTCTATATCCTATGGGGACAGATAGCCTTACAATAGTGAAAAACGAAATTGGCAGTGTTTCACTATCAGGTCATGCCACACACACCAGGGCATGTCCTACCTTTCACATACACTGCACCCTGCCCACAGGGGTATCTTGGGCCTACCTTAGGGGTGACTAGCATGTAAGAAAAGGGAAGGTTAGGGCCTGGCAAGTGGGTGCACTTGCCAAGTCGACATGGCAGTACCAGACTGCATACAGGCTCTGCAATGGCAGGTCTGAGACCTTGTTGCAAGGTAGCTTGTGTAGGTGGCAAAATCAGTGCTTCAAGCCTACTAGCAGCATTTGATTTACAGGCCCTGGTCACCCACAGTGCACTGTAGTAGGGACTGGCTAGTAAATCAAATATGCCAATCATGGAATCACCAATCCATAACAACAATTTAGAAAGGGAGCACTTGCACTTTGGCACTGAACAGCAGTGGCAAAGTGCCCAAAGCATCTAGACCAGCAAAACCGAAGTCCAGCACACAGCAAAATAACAGGAGGCAATGGCAAAAATACAGGGGAAACCCACACCAATGATGCCAGATCTAACAAGCATCAACCACAATTTCTCACATTGGTGATCAGCGGTGAGAATTAGGACTTGTGTTTGTGCAGTGTCATGCAGTAAATTTGTGTCACCCTAAAAATCCCAGCTAAATAATCGGAGACCAATTCACATTCTAAATTCTCACTGAATGGCCTTTTTGCGTTTTTCAAATCCACCCTTACTCTACCTGACTGTTTGTGCCTGGGACTTCACCTGTAAATATGGAATTTGAGCTCCTCATTTTAGAGAGCTACACAGTGGTTGGGCTCAAGGAATTCATAAGGAGAGGGGGCTGCCCACCAAAAGGAGCACCAAGAAGGCAGAGTTCTAAAAGGCTCTGAGGGCATGGGCAGAGGCCCACCATTTGCCAGTCACAGCAGAGGACAATGATGTGGAGGAGCCAAAGCAGGGCCTGAATAACAGCCCTGACATGCAGCAGTCAGCTGAGGTGGATGACTTGACCCCTGAGTTAGAACTCCATGCCAGAGCAGAGAGCAGTGTGTCTTCTTGAGGCCTATCCCCAGAAGAGCTGGCAGACAGGAATGCAGAGATGGAGTTTAGCCTGCAGATGGCCCAGTTGAGAATGGAGGAGAAAAAAACAGCCATGGAGAAACAGAAACTGGCCAAGGAGGAAAGAATTTCTTTGGAACGGTTGGTTCATGAGAGGAACCTTAAGGATTTGGACATCAAGGCTAGGCAGGCAGGGTCCAGCAGTGATGGTGGCAGTGCACCTACAGTGCCCTCTGGAGACAAGAGGGTCCATATTCCTAAAGGTCTGGTGCCTGACTTTGTTGTGGGGGATGACATTGACAAGTGGTTTGAAGCTTATGAGGTGGCCTTTTAGAGATGCATAGGATTGAGGGGCTAGCCTCTGGAAGCATATCCCTAGTGAGGTAAGGAGTGCCCTACTGGCCCTAGAGAAGAGGGTAAAGATGAGTATTCCCCTATGAAGGAAACCCTTGTAAGGAAATATGGCCTCACCCCTGAGAAGTACAGGCATAAGTTTAGGGACAGCCAGAAGCTCCCCCAGCAGTCCTGGTTGGATTGTGTAGATCCCTTTTGCAAGACACTGGATGGTTGGATGAAGGGCAGTGAAGTAAAGGATTACCAGGGGCTGTGCAATTTGATTGAAAGAGAGCACATGTTCAGTCTTTGTTTTGAAGATCTGGGCTAACCCCTTATTGATAGTAAGCTCACTGGTCCCAGGGAGCTTGCTAAGGAGGCGGACCACTAGCTCAGCACCAGGGTCCATAAGAAGGTTCCTGGAAGTGACCCCAAGAAGGGTTTTTCAGGTTCTCCCCAGCACAGTGAGGAGGATGTTATGGAAGACACAAGCAAGCCCCAGAGAAAGGTGGTAGGAAAGGGTCCCCAAGCACCTTCTGAGAAACAGGGAGGAGGTTCTGTGGGCGATGGCCCTGGGCGCCCCATTTCCTACCTCACTGCTTTGATTCTTCTCAGCTAGGACATATGCAGAGGGATCTCTACAGGGGTGGCCAACATGGCCTTAGGAGAAAGTAGTCCACAAAGGCAGGAGGTAGATCAAGCCCTAATCTCCTTTTGTTGGGAGGTGATCTCAGAGGGTAGATTGGTGATCCCTGAGGGTGGAATACATCACTTCCACCAGGTCAAGCTGAATGGGGTCCCTGTCACTGCTCTGATGGACACCGGGGCCAGCCAGACCATGATAGTGTATAGGCTGGCTGCCCAGAGCAGTACAGGTGATGCCACCTCAGTCTAGGACCCTTGTAAATGGGATTGAATTCGCTCTGCCAGACCAGGTGTGCAGGATAACTGAGGCCCAGGGATGGATCCTTGTCCACCCCAAGGCCCTGGTCCACCTGGACTGGGGTGGGGAGGTAATCCAGAGGAGGGTCAAAGGTGGTCCCCAGATGCCCATAAACTGCATTCTGGGGAAAGTGTTGTCCCCAGTGTCAGAAGAGCTAGGAGGGGTGGCTTCCTGGGGTACCCTGACAGTTCAGTCTTCTGGGGGTACCACTCCCAAGCGGATGGTATGGGAACCCAGAGGGAGGGGCAGGGTGAGGAATGACTCACCCCGACCCCTATTCAACCACAGATCTTGGGCTGAGTGGTCAGTCTCAGAATACCACCCCTGAACTGGTGGTGGGAGAGTGGACGTAGGGTACTTAGGTATTGCCCCCTCACTCTGAGAGACTGCCCCACTCTGAGAAACCGCAGAGGCCAGAGAACCCTGTATGGCCTGGGACCTGGCTCTTGACACTGATAGCTGTCAGTGGCCTCTGTTGGTTTCTGTCCTTGAGGCAGAATCTTCCTTGGTTGGGGACAGAATTCTGATGCAAGTGGTGGAGTGGGCCACAACTCTTCTTGTCCATGGTGTTACTGTCTGCCTACTGGGATGCATCTGTGAGCAAGTTAAGGTTAGGTGCTGCACAGATGGGGTCCACAGATGAGGAATAGCGTTTCCCATGGGTCAGTTCAGTTGCTCGGTAGAACGTAGACAGAGGAATCCAACTGAGTTCAGAGAGGCATAGAACTGACAAGTGCCTCTGCATAACAAGACCTCCATCGATGTTCTATTGCCTAAGCAGGGAAGCCCATCAAGGGATTGATTAGTCTACCCTGGCTTTTTGCTGGAGGGGGGTTATGTTGGAATTGACCCTTTCTGAAGGGTCACCCCCAGAATTTTTGCCTTTACCCTCCTGTTTTCTGAACCCGGTTTTGTTGGCATTAGGACTCATCACACTTTACCACTGCTAACTAGTCCTAAACTGCTTGTGCTCTCTCCTTAAAACATGATAGAATTGGCTTATACCCAAATTATATATATAATTTACTTGTAAGTCCCTAGTAAAGTTCCAGTACTTGTGCCCAGCACTGATTATGCCAGCCACTTAAGTAGCACTTAAAACATGTCTCAGATCTGCCATTGCAACCTGTGTGTGCAGTTTGTTAACTGCCATGTCGACCTGGCAAAATAAACCTTTTTGTCAGGCCTAAACCGTCCTTTTTAATACATATGTCACCCCTAGAGTAGACCCTGGACAGCCCAGGGTGCAGTGTATTTAAAAAGTTAGACATGTACTTTTTAGTTTTATATATCCTGGTAGGGAAAAACTCTTAAATTCATTTTTCACTACTGCAAACCCTGTCTCTCCCATAGGATAACTTTGGAGTTACCTTGTTACCTTGTTACATTTAATAATTGATAATTTCCAATTGGGAGCAGTTAACCAGTTAATGTTTGGTGTCTTTGGAATTGTATTGAAAAATCCTTTTTTTATGATAAAATAGGATTTTAAATTACAATTTTAAAAATGGCACTTTCTAGAAAGTTAGCATTTTCCTGCCTTAGCCATCTAGTACCTGTAACTTGTCTCTGTGTCACATGACTGGGTGTAGCTGACAGCTATGCTTTGTGTATTCCTCCTAGACAACCACACAAAATAGAGAGCTTAGGTGGAATAGGATGTGCCCTGCCTCCGCACAAAGGGCTGGGTAGCCCAGTGATTAGTTGGAGCAATGACAGGGAAGCCAGGATGCCTGTGGACTTCAAAGGGAAACCTGTAGATGCTTCCCCCTCTTCAAAGGAAGGCTCAGGGATAAATATTGGACCCCAGACACCAACTCCTCAGTACACTTCTGGGCCTGTATGCTCTGCCAGGAAGAAGGACTCTTGTGCTGCTGAATGAATGAATGAATGAAACAGTATTTGTTAAGCGCGTAGCTACCCATGGGCATCCCAGCGCTATGTCAGTAACTGAGAGGGGTATCACAGCACACTTAGGGGAAGAGCCTGGTCTTCAGTAATTTGAATGGACAGCCACTCTGCGGGACTGCTGGTCTGAAGTACTGCTGCCTACTGACCTCTTGCCTGGGTGAGAAGGGCTGGACAGTGTTAAATAGCTTCTGTTGAAAAACAGGACCCCACAGTGACTCCAAGGGCTAGTTGGCTGGCTTCCTAACTAGAGCCTCAGGGACAGAAGGCTCCAACAACCTTCAGCCCTGCACCTGGACCTGGACTCTGCCATCTGTGTGTCTTACTCTGCCAACCTCAGGCCAGGACCCTTGGAAGTGGTCCTGAAGGTGCTCTACCCATCTGTGGACCCAGCAGAACTGACGCATCACCTCTGCTGCGTGGCGCAAACTCGAGCAGAACCAACACATCACCTCTGCTGCAAGGGTTCTCCCAGCACAAGGACTCTGTATCTATCTCGCAGCCCACATCAGGATGACCGCTGTATGAAGCTTCACCGACACAGGCCCTCGCAACGCAAATCTCTCATTGACGGCAGCCTCGACTGTGATGCATGTTCTCGCATTGCAGCCTCCTAGTTCTTCGGAACTGACGCATCGCTTCTCTTGCGCAACACATCCTTGACGCCAGACTTCACATCACAAGCCCTCATCAACAGGATCCCCGATGATGACGCATGCCCTCGCATCGCAGCACCGTAGCTCCTCAGAACCGATCATTGCCTCGGCTGCGCGACACATCCTTGACACAGGACCTCACAACACTCTGCAACCAGGACTCAAGGTACTCTTGTTCAGCGGGCCTACCTGGGTCCCTGTAGCCAGCATGTGCTCCATCGTGGGTGTCCTAAACTTATGACTTTGTCCCGGTTCAGCGAGACCAGATATCCACAGTTGGCGCTTTGTGCCTTTTGGTACTATTTTTATTGAAATCTTTAAAATTGCATATCTCTGGGTTTACTGACTGGAGTTTTGTTGCTTTGGTCTTCATATATTTATTTAAACTTACTCTGTTGTTCTAAATAGGTGTGGGAATTTTCTGGCATTGTATTTTGACTTTATTACTGTTTGAAGAGCTGCATAAATACTTTTCACATTGTCTCTAAGTTAAGCCTGACTGCTGTGTGCCAAGCTGCCAGAGAGTTGAACACACAGGTTAATTTGGGGTTTGCTTGTGGCTCACCCTGACATGGATTGTGGTTGCTGCTTGAGTAGGGTTTCACCTCTTTCAACCAGTACCTGTTCTCACAATTTTCAGCTCTGAATTCTAGGAGGCACCCATCTAGATCTAGAAATGGGACAAAAAAATAAGCGGCCTTTAGACTAGCTCAGAGTGGCGTCGAATGCAGTTTAAGATCTTCAAAGTGCAGGGTTTGAGACCAGCAGTGGAGTCTTAAACGGTTTAACCACAAACGTCAAGACTTTCAGACAGAAAATATGAAATTCAAAGACCATTTATTTTTATATTTTATTGGAATCCAAACAAGTAGAGATAGAGATTTAAACAATGTTGAATTCTATGATCAGGAAATTAAAAAAATCTACAGTTAAAAGCCAGTGTGTTTTGGGGCAAGAGGTCATTCAGAGCCCTCATGGCATAAGGGTCATAGCAGAAGGACTTGGATTTACTGCGACTCCATGCTAGCCCTACCCTCATCCCAGGAAATCCAAACACTTTACTTCTTTCCTGGCAGTGAAAGAGGTCCTGCTTAGGCACATATGAATTTCAGCAGAAAGTGAAGCAAATTCTGCTGCAGAATATCCCTGACAGGATCAATGAGGGGCAGGGAATGTAAAGCTCCGCTAGGACAGCAACATTTTAATCGATTAGCATGTGTGCATTGTACACATTTTAGAACGTATTGGTTTACTAAATAAAAACTTTATACGGTGCTCTCCACACATAAATGAATTTAAAAAGTTGCAATTATTTTAAGCAAAAGAAAGCAAACGGGGTCATCAGAACACTGTTTTGCCCTGTTATTGACACTGTTGATGTGATCTACGAGGCTAGGAGACACAAGGAAAGTGTCAGGGGTTGCAAGGAACAAACTATGGGTCTCAACTGACCCTTGGCACCCTTAAATCACGTCCATTCGTCCAGTCCATTATAGTCATGTTTGTCACTTCCAGGGGCGGCTCCTCCGTTGGAGCGGAGGAGCGTCGACCCACTTAATTACCCCCAAATATGAAAAATAAAATGGTAATTCATTACCATTTTATTTTTCATCCTCCTGTCCTGAACAGAGCATCAGGACAGGGGCGGTGTCGCTGTTGAATGACAGCAGCAGGGAGGAAGGTCGGCTGATTGTGCACTTTTCAAGCTGCGGATGTCCCTTTGGCTGGCCGTCTTGCGACAGCCAGCCACACATGTGCACTATGAAAGCTCTAACCCAGCTGTCTTAAGACAACTGGGTTAGAGTAAGTGCAGGGATTCAGTGTCCTAGGAAGCGGCGAGTGAGGCTGCTCCCTCCAATTAGGGCGCTGCTCTCACAGCATGAGAACTGCGCCAGGATTGGTGCCTGCACTGCATCCAGTACCTGAGACGAGTGCCGGAGCGGAGGTCGTCGTTT
Source organism: Calotriton arnoldi (assembly GCA_963921515.1). NCBI lineage: Eukaryota > Metazoa > Chordata > Amphibia > Caudata > Salamandridae > Calotriton > Calotriton arnoldi. The sequence goes on from CAWUFW010018144.1 coordinate 124,599, forward strand.
CAGATAAGTGTTATTTTTTAAATACATTTTTGCTCATGCGCCCACCCCGCCCCTCCTCATAGATGCCAGCCACCACTGGTCACTTCCCTTGTCTCGAACAACAAAACTAAAAACAGTACAGTTTGGAACATTAGAGGTATTTCTGTGAACATACGAGAAATGGCAATTACGAGTCGCATAAAGCAATTGTATTAACCACACAAAGCTATAGGATGAAAGAAATTCTATAACAGTGTGACAGGAATAATGAATTTATTTTAAATGCGTCTATATTATCAATATCTTAGGGTAGTTTTCATCACTAGCAAATAAATTAAGATGCCCAAAAACACTGCCATGAGATACACTGTACTAATATATCGTGGAATCATAACTACCCTATGTTAAAAGTGTTACGTTTCACAATGTTAAAGGATTATATCCTATTTGTAGAGAACCACCCGGGCTCTCCACTACTTTGTTTCTCTTCACTCCTGTGCACGCACTCCTCGGGGCGGGCTCGACCCGAGGAGAAAAATAAACGGCGGAAGACCGCTCGGGGTCTTCCCATCAGAGTACCAGCAACCAGTGCGTGCCTCCAATTATTCAAGCGCTGCATACGCCTCTGATACCTCTAGGCCCCGCTCGCTACACTGGCAACGAAGCCGGTCCTACCCCGGTGCATCCTACCTGCCAGGCGAGGAGCACGCGGAGCCCACCCGCGACGCTCCGCTGTCTGAGGGACCCGCTTTCCTGCTGCCTCTCACCGTGCGGAGCCGTCCGCGGCCTGGGCCGTGCCTCCTGTGCTGCCGCTGCCGCAGTGTTTCCTGCTCTGACTCCGACCGGGGTCAGCCCCTGCCTGGCGTGAGGCCACTGAACCGTCCTGCACCCACCGGCGCTTCCCTGGACTGTCGGGAGCGTGCTCGGCCCAGTGGTGCATGTGAGGAGAGGAGCGTCATCAGCCAGCGTGTGGTGAGTCAGCCGGCCCTGTAGTGTGCTCCCCCGGTGGCGCTCAGTGGAACTGCAGTCCTGAGGAGAAGAAGGCAGCAAGTGAAGCCTTCCACGTGTCCTGTGTTGCTCCATCTGCTGCAGGGGAAGCAGCGCCACCAGCACACATCCAGGGGTGGCCTGGGAACCCTGCCCCACTGCCACCACCACCCCAGAGGGAGACCCAAGGGAGTTGTGCAGCCCACAGGAGGGAGAGTGCCACCAAGACCCCACCACTGGGAAAAGGAAGGACAGGGCAGCTGCAGTCAGCCCTACAGCCTACAGGGTGGCCGTTCCACATCAACCTAAGGTGCAAGCCCAGCGCATCATGCTTCACAAGGCCCATCCCACGTGTGGATACACGCCGGCATAGACCGTGCATCCAGGACCCCTAGCGTCAGCACAGCGACACCGCACTTGCGCCCAGGTGCGCCCACGCCATGACCATGCCAGCCGCAGCAGGCGCATCGGGCCTGCAGGCCGATGTGGACTACCCACCCAGGGGAGCCAATGCACCACCTCCCGGCCACAGTCACACGGTTGTCTCCCCGCTACCGCCATTCAGCGAAACCGCTGACCCTGCCACGGTGGCACCGCGATGGAAAGCGTGGATCGGACGGCTGAACCACTATTTCAAAGGCACCAGAGCAACGGACGGTACCGTGAAGAGGTCGCTGCTCATATACTATGGCGGCGCAGAGATTTACGATCTTTTCGAAACCCTGCCCAACACAGGTAACGATGACGACTACGAGGCGGCGGTCGCAGCGCTCAACAGGCACTTCGACCCGCAACTTAACCCCGACTTCGAGCGGTTCAAGTTTAGACAGGCGTCGCAGTCAGTCACGGAGTCGGTGGACATGTTTTACGCGTGGGTGCTCAGGCTAGCCAGCACGTGCGCCTTCCCAGATCAACGGGAGGAGATACGCGGCCAAGTCATCCAGGGGTGCCGATCGACACTGCTGCGGAAGCTGATACTTCGACAACCAGGGATCTCGCTGGACGAGATCCTCATCCTGGCCAGGTCTCATGAGCTGTCGGATGTCCGGGCTGGTGAGATGGAAGCTGCTCTGCACAAGGCTGTCGCGGCGACACACGCCCCACGATATGTGCCCGTCAAAGAAGAAAGGGTCGAGGTGATACAACGGCGCCCTGCTATGGCTCGCCAGGCACCAAGGACGACGACCGGAGGAACATGCGGCAACTGCGGAGAGGACCACCCGACGACGGCAGTGTGTGGAGCCAGGGGAAAGACGTGCTCCCACTGCGGGAAAATGAACCACTTCGCAAGGGTGTGTCGCAGTAGTCGGTCCCGGCAGGCCCCTCAAAGGTCACGAGGGATGTCCCAACACCTACGCCAAGTCTCACTCGAAGACCCGCAATCACGAGAAGATGCCCCGCCACGGGACCGTTGCCTCGCCCTCGAAGACGATGATGATGAAGTGTTCGTCGTGTCTTTTATCAGCAGGTCCGACAATCACCGGAGGCTGCCACCGATGTGCTCTGTTCTAGTGGAAGGGTCCGCTGTCCGGGCGCTCATCGACACGGGCGCATCGGTTAACGTCATGGATTCGGAACAGTATGATCGACTGTCGCCACGACCCCCGTTTGCACCCACGAAGGCGCGGATATACACCTACGGAGGAACAGACCCACTTCCCCTTCAAGGAGTCATCGAAGCCAAGATCGTCAGCGGGAAGCACGCCACGGTGGCTCGGTTCCACGTCGCGGAAGGGAGAAAAGGCACGCTACTCAGCTGCCACACGGCGGAGGAATTAGGCCTGGTCTTCTTTGCGAACCAGATCCACGAATCCCACGCCGAAACTATCCTGAGGGACTTCCCGGCACTGTTCACTGGGCTTGGCAAGCTGAAGGGGAAACGGTTCAAGCTCCACATAGACACCACGGTAAGGCCTATCGCCCTGAGGCACAGGAGAGTGCCATTCAATCTCCGCCCACAAGTGGAAGAGGAGTTGAAGATGCTGGAAGACCTCGATGTCATCGAGAAGGTGTCCGGCCCGACTCCATGGGTGTCCCCGCTGGTCGTGGCTCCCAAGCCAAAGCAGCCTGGAGCCATCCGGCTCTGTGTGGACATGAGGCTCCCAAACCTGGCGGCCAAGAGGGAACGCCACCTTACGCCCACGATGTATGACATTGTCGCGGATTTGAATGGAGCCAAGTGGTTTTGAAAGCTGGACTTGAACGCGGGGTACCACCAGTTGGAGCTCGAACCCGAGAGCAGATATATCACCACATTCTCAACTCACGTCGGCCTCAGGAGGTACAAGAGACTGAGTTTTGGGGTGTCGTCGGCAGCCGAGGTCTTCCAGAATGCCATCAGGGAAGTACTGTCAGGGTATCAGGGTGTCATCAACCTGAGCGACGACATCCTGGTGTTCTCAAACACCTTGGAAGAACACCACGCTCACCTCCGGGCCACCCTCCAGCGGCTCGAAGATTGCGGTCTGACCCTCCACAAAGCAAAGTGCTCATTCTACCAAGAGTCAGTCGACTTCTTTGGGTATGTCTTCACCAGGGAAGGGCTACAAGTGGACCCCAAGAAGGCTGTGGCCATACGCGCAGCTAGCACCCCAAAGACCCCCACAGAGGTTCACAGCTTCCTCGGCATGGCCACATACTGTGGCAGATTCATCCCGAATCTGGCCTCACTGTCAGAACCACTTTGCATCCTCACCCGCAGTGACCACAAGTGGGAATGGACAGTAGCTGCTAATACTGCGTTCAAGAACATCAAGGCCGCACTCATGGACAAGACGGTGATGGCCTACTTCCTCCCGGGGCGACGCACCGAGCTGGTTGTCGATGCCAGCCCAGTAGGCCTGGGAGCAGTCCTCTTTCAGGAGCACAGTCATGAGACTTGGAGGCAGGTGGCGTACGGCAGCAGGGCACTATCAGACACTGAAACCCGGTATGCCCAAATCGAAAAAGAGGCGCTGGCAATAAAATGGGCGTGCCAGCATTTTCACCTGTACTTGTACGGACAAGAATTTCAAGTGATCACCGACCACAAGCCACTGCTTCCGCTATTTCCTGGGTCATCGAGACTGGCCCCTCCAAGAATAGAGAAATGGGCGGTGCAGCTACAGGCCTACAACTTCAAAGTCATCTTCCGTCCGTGTGCACACAATCCGGCGGACTACCTCTCAAGGCACCCTGAGTCCCTGGTCCCTCGGAGTCCACCGGTGGATGTATCGTACTCGGAGGCATTCGTGAAAATGATCTCTCAGGAGGCATGCCCCACCGCCATGACACTAGAGGAGATCGGCCAAGCAACGGAGGATGACGAAACACAGGTCAGAGTGAAATCCACCCTGCTGAGCAACGGATGGGCACACTTCCTGGACGGGGCTCAGGCCCTCCGAGCCGAAGACAGCCACGCTCGGCAACAGATCTGGCAAATCCGCCATGAACTAAGTGTGGGAGACCGGGGTGTCGTTCTGAGGGGACACGTCATCATAGTCCCGAAGAGGCTGCAACACCGGATCCTCCAGCTAGCAGACGTCGGCCACCAAGGAATGGCGAAGACTAAGGCCAGACTGCGGAACAAGGTGTGGTTCCCAGCCATGGATGCCATGGTGGAGGACATGGTGAGACAATGTCACGCTTGCACCATCACTGGGGGGGACCCGGCGCCGGTAATCACGGAAGAACCCAGCGAATTCCCGTGGACCAAGGTCAGCATCGACTTTGGAAGCTTTCCAGATGGTCGCAACATGCTAGTGCTGGTTGACTCCTTCTCAAAGTTCCCGATCGTGGAGGTGGTGACGTCTACAGCGTTCGTGCATGTCCGGAGAGTCCTGGAGAAGATCTTCGCACTCATGGGGTTACCCGATGAAATACGCTCAGACAATGTACCTCAGTTCCAGGGCCGGGAGTTCCAGGAATACTTGGAGAAGAAGGCGATTCGACACAGAAAGATCACTCCGCTGTGGCCACCAGCCAACGGGGAGGTGGAACGTCTTATGCGGACACTCAACCGGGCCCTGCGCATTGCTGTTGATCAAGGTGCAGATGCAGAATCTGCACTCGACCAGTTCCTTGACACCTACAGGCAGACGCCACACAGCACGACCAAGTGTGCTCCTGCTCATCTGCTTTTCAAAAGGCCCCCGAGGGACAGCATCCCGACTGACCCAACATGGAAACCCCCGGAACGGGACAATGAAGCCGTCCAAGCGAGGAGAACATCAACAAATCAAAAGGCGAGTGAAGCCCGCAGAGCAAGAGAGCCGCAGTTGAAAGCGGGGGACTGCGTCATGGTCAAAGACAGACACCCAGGATGGAAGTTTAGAACACCGTATGAACCGGAAGAATGGGTCATTGTCAAGATTCAAGGGACCATGGTCACGGCTCAGCGAGGGCAACAAGTTGTCACGAGGAACGTGTCAAGCTTCAAGAAGACGAGTGGGACAGGTGTTGACCAGGAAGAGTCAGGAGGTCCGGAGAACACCCCGAGCCTCACCCCCATCGGCTCGCCGGGACCGCTAGTCTCTCCACCAAGTTCCATGCAGGCAGAGAGCGGAGGGTCTGTCCCTGAGCCCAGCGGGTCACGCCAAGGGCTTGTGACTGTTTCACCCCCGAACACTCCAACAGATGCAGCGGCCAGTTCCAACTCCCGGAGCCAGAGGTATGGTCTCCGGCCGAACCCTGCACCCAGCCAGCAGCTGAGAGACTTTGTGTGCACATCCCCGTAACTTTGAAGAATCTTGATGGACCATGTCTAAAGAAAAGGAGGGATGTAGAGAGCCACCCGGGCTCTCCACTACTTTGTTTCTCTTAACTCCTGTGCACGCACTCCTCGGGGCGGGCTCGACCCGAGGAGATAAATAAACGGCGGAAGACCGCTCGGGGTCTTCCCGCCAGAGTACCAGCAACCAGTGCGTGCCTCCAATTATTCAAGCGCTGCATAGGCCTCTGATACCTCTAGGCCCCGCCGCGCTACACTATTGATATAAATGGTCTCCTAATTTGGCGTGTCGACGAATTTCATAATGATTACAGTGATGCAAAGATTCACCCATTATGATGATTTAATCCAACATTGACAATTATGTATGGGTGACCTGGTGCTACAGGGCTTACACTGTCTCATTAACATGTGAAAGGTATTATCTATCTCGATACTGAATGAAGTGAGCAGTAAGTATCTAAACCTTCAGCTGTAATGGTATTTTCTTTAAATTTTATGTTTTATAGAAGGCATTTCGGTCATTACAGATTGATTGCGTTTCAGCGTACTTATTTTTTATCTATTTACGTGTGGGATATTTTTTCCAGGAGTGCCATAGCAGGCATGGGTTACTGGGCTCAGACTGTAACAGGTGCATATATTTATTATAGGTTTTGCATCGCCCTGCGCCACGCAAGGTGATGCAGGGCGGCGAAAAGCCTACAATGGGATTTATCAAGCCACGCAAGGCGACCCTGCGTGGTTTGGTAAATCTAGTGTAGCGCAAGGTAGCGCAAGTCGCTGACTTGCATTACACTGCGTAGTGAGGTCCTTACATGGGTGGAGCGTGGGTGTTCCCATGCATCCGCCTCTGTATTCTGACGAATTCCCAGATTTACCAAGAGTGGGTAGACCTGGGAATGCATCTGAATTGTACGCCTCCCCACCAGAGGCGCAAGAAGGAGAAATTTCTCCTCATTGATTCCTCTTTCTATGTGTGCTGCATTATGCAGCACACATAGAAAAAGGAAAAGCTTCTTAGGATGGTTTTTGTCCAGGAAGGTGTCCCTTCTTGCAATAAAACAATACTGCATGCAACACAGGCACCCTTGCACCATAGTGCAAGGGTGCCTGCATTGGTGCTAGGCAGCATACTGTGCGCCAGTGCAGGGAAAAGACAGGAATGTGCCGTAAAATGTTAAGTACGGCACATTCCTGCCCTTTCTCTATCACGCAGCGCAGCAAGGTAACTTGCTGCACTGAATGATTTGTTAATAAATATGCCCCTAACAATCTAGGTGGGCCGGAGCAGCAGTGCACTGCTCTCTCTCGAGCCATTGGAAGTTCTTCTGACTCCAGATTTCAGAATACACGTTCACCAGCTTCAATTCAAAACTATATAGGATCCTTTGACACCTTATGCTGATATTCTTCTGGAGATTGCTTGACACTAACAATTGCAATCTTGTTATGATTAAACTTTTAGTCCTGATGATGACCTGCAGATGACCTTAAAACGTATGTAACAAGGTTGAGATGCTGTCAACGCCTTTATGAATAGGCCAGAGATAGTCCATAAATTAACCGGAGTGTTATGTAGTATAGATTTCATTCCTGCTGCCTTCAAACTAAGAGCCCCCCACAGTCATTCACCATTGTACATGCATACTACTTACAACACAATCTCTTAGTAAAGTAGTCAAAGATTTTTCTCCATCAGTCATATGGACTATTGTTGGTTGACGTGAAGCACTGTAAGGAAGGGAGAAAATATCAACATTATATGTCTACCTTGTGAAGCCAATGTGACTCCACAGTAATGACCAAGAATCACCAAATATGGTTAAGTGGTTTTATTTTGGATTACCAATCAATCTAGTATATACAGAAAACAAAAATAAATTATAAAGATACAGAATTACATCAGATAAGCTGAAATATCTCAGTAGGTTGAGTGTAGGTAGAAATGTGACAGCCACAACAATAAAGAAACAAATTAAGGCAAACAGGTTTTCCATAAAGAAACACCCCTTCTCTCTTCTAAACATCAGTCAAATATAAGATCATCTACCAAGCGTCTCTCTTTAGGGAGCATAGTGCATAGAAGGTGTCAGCATGATTAAACTTCAGTAGAAGTCTTGGAAAAGAAAATAAAGGCCTCATTTACAAGGCCCCTGCACCGCCGGAACATCACTTTTAATGACGCTGCTGCGGCACACATTGCGGTGCCATATCTAAAAGGCCACGTAAAGCCACCCTGCGTGGCTTTTCATGGCCTTGTAGATCTGGTGTGAGGCAAGTCGCTGCGTTGACTCACGCTGCGATGGGGAGGCGTGCCATGGTTGTAACGGTGGGTGTTCCCACATGACACCCATGGCATTTGACACATTCCCAGATGTACAACGTTCTGTAAACCTGGAAATGTGACAAAAGCCTACGCCTCCCAGGGGAAGCGTAGGGGAGGCGCAACGAGGAGAAATAACTTTATTTCTCCTCGTTTTTTCACCGTTTCCTCGTTCTTTCCTCTTTCTATGTGTGCAGCATTCAGAAGGAGGAAATCGCCTCCATTGATTAATTTGTTTGTTCCGGCACAAAAACAATCATTCCCATGGCAGCCAATTGAGCGCTGGCAGCCAATTGAGCACCAGTGCAGGGAAAGAGGACAGAAATGCACCATATCTGATAGACACAGGACATTCCTGTCTTTTTCTTTTGCTGTAGAGCAGCGCAGTAGGAAGGCTTGCAGTGCTGCCCTAAGGCAAATTTTGTAATTAAGGCCCTGAGTGTTTAGAATAAAGCTTCACATTTGCAAGAATAAGGCAAGCAGACAGGTGTGTACCTCTCAAAGTCCAAAAGGGAATCTCCTTCTCTAACTGTGAGTAAAACAATTAAAAGTAACAGGAGATTCAGAAACGTCCTTACCTCCATTCACACCACAAGGAACCAACCAAAACGACACACGAGAGAGCCAGGCCTCACTATCAGCAGTTTAATACAAACAATAAGCCTTTCATCAACTAACGAGAATCATGATAATACAACTGCAAGGAAAGAGAGAACATGCTGGCAAAGCAAAATGCATTTCACTTGAGGCCTGTAGTCAGGCTATGTTTAACTGTGCATTTAATATGAACTTCAAATACATGGTTATACATGCACACATGTAACTTTAAGAACAAATGTAAAATGTGCCCAAAAGAGTACATGAATTTATGTTTCAACTGAACACTAGTGTACACATGTGCAAATCGCTAATCCTTACAATCATTTCATGTCATTAATGCATTTAAATGGTTCACACCTGTTAATAAAATTAAGGCACACAGTGAATATAATGTCAGATATGAGTATATAATTATAAAATTGTGACATATAAGGGTGGAGCTTAAATTGCACTGCTTCAATACCTCAAGTTCTTCTTCACAATGTGCATGCCGTAATCACCAAAGAGTACTCCATGTTTGTTTATGTTGAAAAGAAAGCGTATTGCTGCCTGGAGAATACTTAGGGGCATATTTTAAAGCCCCTTGCGCCACCGGTGTGTCACTTTTATTGATGCACTAGCGGCGCAGTGTGCTGCTCCACATTTACAAGGCCATGTAAAGCCACCCTGCATGGCTTTTTGTGGCCTTTCTAAATACGGTCCCTTTTCATGCAGCACGTTGCGTGAAAGGGGCGTGGCATGGGTGTTGTTGTGAGTGTTCCCATGCAACACCCATGGATTCTGCCTTATTCCAAGATTTACAACATTTCGTAAACCTGGGAATGTGTCAGAATCCTACGCCTCCTCAGGGGGGGAGAAAGGGGGCGCAACGAGGAGAAATACTTCTATTTCTCCTCGTTTTTTCCTCTTTCTATGTGTGCTGCAGAATGCAGCACACTTAGAAAGAGGAAAACAACTCACATGATTGCTTTTGTGCAGGAAGGTGTCCCTTCCTGTACAAAACCAATCTCCCCTAAAATGTAGACACCCTTGCACCATGGCGCAAGGGTGCCTGCGGTGGCGCATGGCAGCCAATTGTGCGCCAGCGCTGGGGAAAGCACAGGGATGCGACATATTGTTGTAAATATGATGCATCCCTGTGCTTTTAAAGTGATGCAGTGTGGTGCAGCCAAATGGCTTGCGGTGCCGCACTGCGTCACCTTCTTGTAATTATGCCCCTTAATGATTTACCGGTATGAATAAATACCACAATTGGACGTAGATGGTGTTGTTAACATTAAGTTATACTTGCGAAACTGTTGTTACCAACCAAATAGTCACATTAAAGCCTAGCAGTGAATCATTTGTGATCCACTGTTACAAGTTTAGGTGAGGCTCATTAGAGTCTCTAGACCACTCACTCAGAAATGTATTCGGAGAGCTACTTTTAAAGTGCTGGTGTTTATTCTACAAACTCACTTGAACTCCAGAGTTAGAGATTTAGTTGCATTTTGAAGATCTTCACCTAGAAAAAATCTGCATATCTGAGACAGCAAGTACATCTCAGTCACCAGTGTCAACCTCATAGATGTATTGATTGGTGATGACACAAAGCTGAAGGTTTGGAAAATTTTAGGGTTAAAAGTCACATGATTCAATTGTGATGCCCTCCAGACTGAACACACCTTGAATCTGTCTTTGCGAGAAAATAGAACTTTATCCTTAGATCCATGTCATCAATGTAGCAAATATAGACATTTTCACGTGCTGATCAGTCTATCCCAATTCAGTGGCAAGTGCGTGGTGTCCTAAATGGTGCACATTTACAAGAAAGCATTGCTAAATATCGCCCGACGTCATTGTGCCTTAGGAATGATATCCCTGTCATGCAACTAAACCCTAGTAAATTAAACATGTATTACCCCGGTAGTATTCTGGGTGGATAGAGATTAAGAATATTAAATCCAGTTTGCCCATCACCGCCTGGCAAATGTCGTTGCTCGGTGCACCGCCCTGCTCATGAGTGGAGACAAGCAGGTGCCCACACAAATTTTCACCTGAAAAGTAATGCCCAATGGAAGATTTGGTATGAGTGATTTTGCCCCTCTGTGTGGCAGGACTATCTTTGCAGAAAGCATTGTCAGAGGGCTGGCTTCATGAAAACGCAATTCAAGTTTGTGGGTGGAGCTACCCAGTGTGCTTTGCTGCCTGGTTTTCTACACCAAGGGGTGGAGCACACCCCTTAGTTCGACCTGTTTTCTTGTTATAGGTGGTGCGCTGCAGCACAGTTACCCTTCACTGGCAGCGTACTGCCTCTCACTTAAAATGGTCAAAGACTGGTCTTAACCAATTACCACTTGTGCAAAATGGTGGCTTCAGTGGGGTTGGGGCATGAGTCTCACTCTGTGTGGTGGCTTGACAGTTGTATGTGCTATTTCACTAATTTTCTGTTCTGCCTATGACACTTCCAACCAATTATCTGCTGAAGAGATGACGGACATATCACTAAGGGGCCAATTCCAGCAAGCGCTATATTAAAACCACAAAATATAGTATAACCTAGCATAAGAAACCATAGCATGACATCATCAATCAATCAATCAAAGTACTTTTTTGGACTCTAAAAGAGCCATAAAAGATTACACACACATATTTTAATTAAAAACAGCAAATCCACATATACAGAGATTACAGATTATAAAAATGTCTAGTATTTACTACGGTTCTTAAAAACAATAAAAAGATAGTTTAAAATGCCTTATATAATCTCATTAGTTCCTAGGGAAAGAAAATATTCTATTGCCAATTTATGATTTCTAATCCCTGCTTTAAGTAATAGTGGGCGAATAAACTGCCTCCTCTGACAGCATGACATAATGACATGACAACATGAAATCACTTGGCAGGATAAAGAAATAGTCATTAATAAACGAGGTGTTGCTGTTTCTAAGTGCTGCAAATAATACAAGTTATTGTCACCTAATTGAATGGCACTCAACATATTGGCTTTAGAAGAATACAATGCTGAATTCGTCCTCCTCGATTTTAAACGTTTGGGGGCAGATTTACAAGAAAGTGACGCATCTGTAGAGAAGCGTCACTTTACCTGCGCCACCCTGAGAAACCCTTGCGCCACCATGGATGCGACGTATTTACAATGCGGCGCACCATGGCGCAAGGATTGACAGATGCTTCAGAAATTCTGACGCATCTGTTGGCGCAAAAGTCATGTATTGCTGGAGTCGTGTCGCAAACACGACGCAACTCCAGCAATACATGGGGAAGCCTATCCTCATTGTGCTGCGTCACTCCTTACGCCTGCTCCAAGCAGGCGTAAGGTTTTGACGCAGTGGCGTCCTAGAAGTGGCGCAGTGAAATCTTGTAGATTTCACTGCGTCACTTCTACGAGGCTTTTTTGCATGGGAACGCCCACCCTGCATACATTATACCTGACGCAGGTATAATGTGATGCAGGGCTTTACAACGTGACGCATCTCCCTAGATGCGTCACGTTGTAAATAGGCCGCATTTTTACACTGCCGTTGCGTCACAAAAAGTGACGCAACAGCGGCGCAAAAATGAAGCAAGGGGCTTGTAAATATGCCCCTTGATCTGCGGGTCACACAGAGATCAACAGTAAGCATGAGGTGTGGCATGAGGTGCACTACATAGGAGAGAAACAGTGCAAAGCAGGATGGTGACAGTCAAGAGTACACACAAGAGAGAGACAGCCAGCCCAAAGGTTGGTGAACAGACAACAAAGCAGATGCGAGAGAGCATAAAAAAGGAGAAACAACACAACCAAACTTCACAAACAATATAGGGGTATTCATCAGCTAAGTTATATTTATGGAGAATGAATTTTTTTAAAAAGTGTATGTATCAAACAACCAGTACTTACTTTGTAACAGATGAGTGTGAGTGGCAGAGTTTTATCTCAACAGTTCGCCACTGGTGCTGCAGAAAGTCACACGTCTTGACATACTAGCACACTCTAACAGGTTCTTTTTCATCAGTGTTTTCTCCCTTTGCCTCTGTTTATCTACCTAGTGCAAGGGTGCCTGTGTTAGCGCTAGGCAATCATAAGAGGGCGGCACATAGCTAGCACTGAACACTGCCATATCTTGATATGTATGGTGCTGTTTAGCTCTCTCCCATCCACGCAGTGCAGTGCAGCATTTTGTCTTGCTGCACTCCATTATGTGAACTATTAGTAAATATATCGCTAAGTCCCAATCCACAAAATTAAATTGCCACTGCCAACCACCTGCAACTGCTGTAATAAATGAGCACTGCTAGTTAACATCTGATGTAACCTTACAGTGCTGTTTTACCTATCAATCTATTTTATTTTATTTCTCATTTTTTAACTTTAGTAAACTTGATAGGAACACAGGTCGACGGTAAGTGTAAAAAATGAACTGTAGATATCATTTCTCTCAACTCACCCTGTTTTGGAAGAAGTCTCCCTCCTTGGACTCATCTTCACCTCCAAAGACAGTAAAAATGTCTTTCTTAGACTTAAACAGGATGACCCGCTCAGAAAACCTGCAGAGAAAGTTGAACATCTCCATTGATTTCAGAGGCGACGACCCTCCAAAACCACTCAATCTGACCCTCCTTGGCGACTTATAAGACTGAGTGATATGTACGATTGGTTGCCTACTCTCACTCAGCTAACAAGCTAGTACAGCTTTTATATCAAGTTTTCTCAAATGTGTAAGTGATGGTACACTAAGGGGCATATTCTCAAGGACTTATCGCCGATTTATCGGCACTGTAGCGCAGCAAAAGTGGCAATAGATTTATCGCCCTATTCTCAAGCTATTGCAAACTGCCGATATCGCCAGTTTTCCAGCGATAGCTTCCGCAAAAAACATTGCCACGGATGAGAGCGACAACTAACGCTAATGATATGCAGAGTAGGCGTTCCCGTGCAAAAACACACGAAAACACCACTTCGCGATATTCTCAACGACCAGCCAGATCTGCGATGCGATCCAAAAACAGGCGATAAGGCGCGTTAGCAGCAGGGATTTAACACCTGCCTTTTACTCGTGTAAAGCAGGACGACAACCTACAGTAGAAAGGGAGCCCAGCCCAGAGCCACATCTGAAGACCAACAGATGCCATGGAGCCAATGATCATGCAGCTTGGAGACCCAAGAGGGCCACAACACCCACCACCACCACCCCCAGGACCACCCCCACCCCAAGGACCACCCCCCCGGACTACCACCGGGGCAGCGCAGAACAAGACAGCGGACCTTCCCAAAATGCACCAGCCTCAGAGACTTAACGCCAGAGGATGTCATTGCCCACTACAGTCACATAAGGACAACTATCCTCCGCATCCTGACCCACATTGCCCACAGGCTGACGGTACCAACACAGCGGACAACCAACATCCCTCCGCAGACAAAGCTGCTGGCTTTGCTGCACCTGTTGGCCTCTGGTACCTTCCAACCAACAACTGCCAGAGTCGGAGGAGACTCACAGCCAGCCCTATCAAACTGCCACACACATGTCTTGGATGCATGTCCACAAAAGCAACGGCGGGCCCCTGTATCCGCACCACACGCTAGTTCCAATTCGTAGTGTTCCTGCGCAACCAATCCCAACGTCAGCCGTTGCTTCACGCCTCTGTGCTCCAGATCCAAGATTGTAGTTACTGAAATGGGGGTGCGCCAGGTCATGAAGTCTAGTAGTCAACAGTAGTGTAAAAACAGTTCTTTATTACAAATACATAAATCAACAATACGAAAAGCTCAGCCAACGCGTTCCATTCCCAACGGGGAACTTCAACAGGGCAATGTGTGGATTCAATTAACTGCATATGCTGCAGGAACTCCCAATACAATTCCATATTCCGAAAGTCAGTATTCAGAAACCTGTTGGATAAATGGAGACAATGGTCAAGTGTCCGTATAGTCACAAACGTAATCTGGTACAGTGTATTGCACTTGGACAAACCGGAATGCTAACAGGTATGATAAATCATGCATAAAAAGACTGTAACAGAAGTTCGTGTGGGCGTAACCTTCGTAGGAAAGAAAAGGAAGGTTACGACCACACGAACTTCTGTTACGGTCTTATTATGCAGGATTTATCATACCTGTAAGCATCATGGTTTGTATCAGCTTGATACCCCTGCACCTTCACCTCCCCCACACTGCGCAGGAACAGCTGGAGACCAAGCAAGGGAACTACGCCATAGCTGGCTTCCCGCACATGTTGGGGGCAATTGACTGCACACATGTACTACTTGTGCCCCCTGCCGACACTGCACACAATAACCGCAACAGAAACCACACGCATTCCATCAATGTGCAGGCAAAAGTGGACCACCGGGACCTGTTCACGAATGTCGTCGCAAACTTCCCAGGCAGTGTGCATGATTCCTACATCTTCCGCAAGTCCATCACCAACCAGCACTTTGAGGATGGCACCTATGGAAATGCACTGCTCATCGGTAAGTACCAACTGAACATACCACACACCTCAACTCCACAATCATACAACTCACAACTGTGGGAATGCACACGTTACAAAATCACATACAACATGCCAATCAACATGCCCAACTACCAGACACGACAACACAAGTAACTGTGGTAACCGTGGCCAGCCATGTAGACAAACCATCCACGGCATGGCACCTCTGCCACACAATTGCAGAATGTGGTGAGAGGTGGGAACCAAGTATGTGCAAAGGAGGCAAGTGACCCATCAATGAGAATGTACACAATGCCAAGTGTGGCGGTGATGTGCTGGACAGACTTCAGTATGCAGAGCACAGACATGTCCATGTGGACATATACTGCTGGTGTTTGTAGTGTTGTGGACAGTGGATGCAAACAGGTTGCCTCAGGCAGTGTGGAAGACCTTGGACATGTAGCTTTGTCCCCCCCCCCTGTAAGCATGAGTGGAGTGGCCTTGGCCGGCGTATGTCGTGAATAAATAGCCCGGGGATCTGGGCGTGGTTCAGTTCCAGGATGGCCACCAAAGTAACTACTGCGTGTGTCTCTGTGTCCGCCATTCCTGTCCACAGGCCTACACACACGTGGTCGACCACCTTCAATGGCCAGATTCACACTGGAGACGAGGTGGCTACGTCCCAAGCCAACCCGTGCACATCTCGTCATCGCATGCAGGGTCGTGTCTGCCAGGGCGGTGCCCCCCACCCAGCCATGAGGCCGCCACCATGACCAGTGGTGCCTGCGCGATCCTGTGCCCCTGCTGCACCCCAGCCCTGGTCCCCAGACCGGTCCGCCACACAGCGATGACTGGCCGCCCCTGCGCACCCAGGCCTCAATGCTCACCTGCCACCACCGGCATGTCTCAAAGAGGGCCCACCATGTGCCGGTGCAACCTCCTCAGCCGATCGCTGGATTCCACGCCACAGGCCCCCAGCGCACCCTGCGGCACCGCACCGCGGAGTCATGTGTGTGCTGACTGCTGCCTTCGGCGTACACTGCGGTCCAGCAGGGCCCTCAAATCTAATCGAATCTTGATTGGCAGGACGGCGTATCGAGGTCTACGCATCATCGCAGGCTGCACACCTGCTCAGCTCTTCAGGTGCCCCTACCTCAGTGCACCGCAAGTCACCGTCCCGTGGCAGTAGGCCCGTGCTGGCCACAGTGCATCGGGTGCCACCAACTCTGTGCACCACAAGTCATCGTCCCGTGGCGGTAGGCTCGTGCCGGCCGCAGTGCATCGGGTGCCACTAACTCTGTGCACCGCAAGTCATCGTCCCGTGGCGGTAGGCCCGTGCCGGCTGCAGTGCGTCGGGTGCCACTAACCCAGTGCGCCACAAGTCATGGCCCCTTTATGATTGAGTCTCGTGGTGCGGGCGCCATCATGTCACCTCCGGCAGTGGGGAATGTGATGTGTTAGGCCCCTTTTATTGGCAGGGTCACATGTCCTGTGACGCCTGTGCTGGATGGGTGTGGTGTGGGTGTAAACCAGCCCTCAGGGAGTGGCTGTGGCATGCTGACAACTAGACCAGTGATCAGCAGATCACTACAGGGGAGACCTGGGACATGTAGCTTTGTCCCCCCCCCTGTAAGCGTAAGCGGAGTGGGCTGGGCTGGCGTATGCCAGTCCAGCGTAGGGGTGTGAACAATGAGCCCGGGGCTCTAGGCGTGGTTCCGTTCTGGGCCGGACAAGAAAGTAACTAATGTGTGTGTCTCTGTTGTAGTGTCGGCGCCACCCGGACCGCAATCGGCAATGTTGCACCCAGTGACTCAAGTCCCACAACATGAGCAACATGGACGTAAGGGGGAATCACTGACCCTACATTCATCCATACTTTCATACTTGAATGATCATAGACATGACACATCTGTGTGAATTTGAATGTTTTATTCACATTCAGTGGAGTGTTGAAGCTGGAGCAGTACAGGGCCATGCAAACCCCACTTTACATTGTTGCCCCGTGGAGGGCCAGCCAGAGTCCTTTAGGGAATGACAAGTTCATCGGAAGAGGAAGAGTTCAGTCCGTAGTCTGATTGCTGTGTCATTGGTAACCAAACAGAATATGGCAGTCCATGTCGAGGCCCAAGGTGAGTGTCGCCGAGTGTATCGGCGGACAGTGGAAGGTGATGATGCAGAGGGCAGAACCAAGCAGAAACAGGCCATATTGCGGAGATGAATGCTACCGCTTCCTTCTTACCACTAAGGCAGACTTACCCGCATCTTCGTCCTCTGATGTTTCATGTGCCTCACATGTGGGTGGTGTTGATTTGTCTGCATCACTGTGTGGCAGTGGCACATCAGTGGCCGGAGGTGGATTGTCTGCAGCACTGTGTGTCACTGACACATCAGGGGGCGGAGATGTGGATGTAGAAGCAGCAGCAGCATTCATCAACACCAGGCCTTGTGGCGGCAATGCCATGATGTGGGTCTGCAGGGCATGGAAGATCCCAGCTACATCTCGCTGGTGTGCAGCCGTGGCAGCCATTCTTTCCGCCTGCATCCGCTCCATGTTCTCCATGAGCCTCCGCATGTGTCCCAACTCCCGGCTGACATCGCTGGAGCCACTCTGACTAGACAGTTGTCCTTGTCTCAGAGTCAGGACTCCAGCAATGTCAGCCATGGATCTTTGGAGAGCATGGAGTGGACTGTGGGTGTCCGTTAGGGACTGTAAGTGGTCCATGATGGGACTTAGACACCCACGTATGGCATCTAGTTTGGCTGCCATGAGGTCGAACCCCACCCGCACCTGATCAGCCATCTTCTCCTGGCACCCTAACACACGGCATTGGAAGGCCATGTGTTGTTCGTGGGGGTCCTGGGAGTCAGCCATGGTGGTGGGTGCTTCCTGCTGTGTGGTCTGTGCAGGGGGTGGGGTCTCCTCGATGCAGATGGGCTGCCCTGCTCCTGGAGGTGAGGTGCCGAAGCTGTCCATGAGCTCTTGAAGGGAGTCGGTGTCGAAGGTGTGGAGGTCCTCTTCGTCATCAGTGAAGAGATGTTCGGTCTGCTCTGCAGGAGGTGTTGATTCTCCCTCTGCAATGTGAAGGGGAGATGCAGTTTAACATTGTGTTCACATGCATGTTGACGCATTGTACAAGTTTACATACAGACTACATGACAATGTACATTGTGACTGTTTGGGAGGAGCTGCCCATTTGATGCGGGACAGTGGACATTTCGACAACATCACGGATGTGTGTTTGTACTTGTACATTATCATCTCACATTTCCCTGCTATGCCAAATGTGATTGGCCAGTTTCTACACACAAGCGGCACCAGTTGTGTCCTCTGTTCTGTTGTGAACGTGTTGCAGTTTGTACCGCATTGTTGTTAATGTTGATGTGCTCTGAATGTTATGTGCTGCATTTTGGGAGAGTCGCCCCTGCAGCTCTGATTTTGCTGCCCCTTATCCCTTTCAGGTGGTGTGCCTTTGACTTCTGTGCTTATACAGTGCTGAGATGTTGCACACTTGGGTAAATTGGGCTCTTGGTGGGAGTTGGGACTCTGGGGCATGGTTTGTCCGCAGATGTGTTGTTGACGTCAGGGGTTGTTTGTGCACGTGGATGTGTCAGAGTGTGACCTGCTCCTTTATGGATGTGGTCCACACTCAGCCACCTCAGTGTCGTGGCGTGCAACATGTCATGATATATTGACTGCCGCCATGCTATTCGTCATGCAGTGTCACTTGCATTGTCAGTGTGGCTCACAGACACGCCGCTTTGCTGGGTTTGGCACATGTGCGTGGGTTGGTTGTGAGATTGGTGATGTGTGGGAGGGGCCCCCTCTGGGCACATTGTCGACGGGGGCCTA
Organism: Calotriton arnoldi; assembly: GCA_963921515.1. Classification (NCBI taxonomy): domain Eukaryota; kingdom Metazoa; phylum Chordata; class Amphibia; order Caudata; family Salamandridae; genus Calotriton; species Calotriton arnoldi. The sequence goes on from CAWUFW010018144.1 coordinate 143,462, forward strand.
CTTGCTGTTTCTAGGTGTGCTGCAGTGTGCCAAGGGGATCAGGAACATGATCCAGAGTCATTGTGGGTGTGCACTGTGCTATACTTAATTGTGCATGTGTGCCATTGTGCCCATCTCCCCCGTCCCCCCAGTCCCTGGTCGTTACTCACCCTGTTGCTGTTGTGTCAGGTCATGTTGAGTAGTGTCCGGTCCCCCAACTCCTGCCACCGTCTCCACACTGATGACTGTGGATACCATTTCCTCCATCTCATCCAGCTCCTCCTGTGGCGCTGGACTCCCACCTCCAGTCTGCATTGCTGCCTTCTGGTTGTTGCCGAGTTTCTGCTTGGTTTTGCACTTCACGTCATTCCAGCGCCTCTTGAGCTCTTCCATTGTCCTCCTCAGCACTCCGACTGCATTCACCTTGTCCACGATGGACTGCCATATTCCATTTTTTGTTGCCAATGACACTGTGGAGGTGACGAACAGTTGTTGATGGTGTTTTATCACCTCTGTTATCAGGATCCTGTTTTCCTGCGGACTGAACCGCGTCTTCCTCTTCTTCTTCTCCTTGCCCTTCCCTGACCCCGAGGTCCCAGGCTGGTCCTCCGTGGGGCTTGTGGGGTTCTGGTTGTCCTCTGTACTTGCTCCGGCTGTCTCCATTGTGCTTCGCAGTTGTTTTGGTTTTGTTTGTGGGGTTTTTTTCTGCTATTATAGTGATTTTTCCCACCTGACGTGTGTGAATTGCAGGCCTGGCGCAGATTATCGCTGATTTTTTTTATCGCGGTTGGACCCATCGCCACTTTTTTCACGTTCGGCTTTGGATTTTTATCGCCGTCCCGGTAATTTTATCGCGGACATTCGACGAGTTGTCGGGAAACTATTGCATGTTACCGCCGTGTTGAGAATAAGACGTTAACACAGCGTTATTTCCACGCGATAGACGGCGATATGGAAAATTGCGTTAACCTATTTTGGCGATGATTATCGCACGTTCTTGAGAATATCCCCCTAAATGTAGTAAGACTATAACATGTGTATTTGTATAGGGCACGTTCACCCCGAAAGGGGCATCCTGACGCTGAATAACATATGTTTATTGTTACCCAACTCAATGTTACTCATTCTATCGACCTCAGAAAGGATGAGAGACTGAGTGGACACACCAGGATTTGAGCCTGTGACCATGAGGTCAAACACAGGCCCCTGCAGTGGATGCTTTAGTCCACTAAGCCACCAGACCCAGTGACTATGTGCTTTGCTACCTCTTATTTATAATTTAAAAATTCGGAAGGAATTTGGAATTGGTCACTGGGTGCCTTTGGACTAATCTTGATGAGATGTGATCTAAAGTGAGACGTTATATCACCATTTTACATTTTTTGTGACAAAATATCAAGGCCTTTTAAAATATAAATGCCATATGCTTTTCCTTGTAATGAGTGCATAACTTCTACACAAGATTGCGTTGCACAAACAGCACAGTCAACATGTGAATGAAGGAAAAAAACAAGCCGGAGAAACTAACAAAGGCACTAAACAAAACGCCTGGTCACACCAGATGAAGTGGTTGATAACTGATATAAACTAGGTTGTTGGTATCAGACTAGTTCCCTTTGGGAAGAATTGGCTTCACTGTAACACATACATTTTTCACTTATGAGCACATTTGTGGAGGTCTTAGCGATGGTGACAATGACTGAATGAGCAGGAAGCCTGAACTACTCAGTGCTTACATTCTGCTGGTGCTTGCAGATAGTGAACACCAGCACTCATTTTTCGGAAACAGGACTTGTTTTTCACCATCAAACGTTGAGCAAGAGAAAGAGATGCGAGAAAGTAAGAAAGCAGGAGGACTCCTTGGAAAAACCTTGGGCACCTACAAGTCCGTTTTTTTTTGTTAATGCAGCTACTCTCTCCCATTCATGACCACTTTAGAGAGGCAGTGCTGGAAGTTTGCATCGCTGTCCAGAGTTTTCTTTCTGAGGTCTGCACCCTGCACGGTTTTATGAATACTGCACCTGAATTCACCAAGCTCAGCATGTCCTACTCTAGCAGGATGTGAGTAGATGCCTCAATTTTTGAAAAATTCATAAACATTCTCAGGAGCACTTCTGAAAAACTCAGACAAATACAGCACTTGTAAGCCTACTATTTACTCATGCAGTTTCCACAAGGAGGATAATTCAAAATGTGTAGTGATGAGGAGTTGTACATTTGCAAATGTTTTTCTTTAGTTCTCCAAAGTGAACATATTTCTGCCTCAAGGCTCCCAACAAATAAAGGGTTGTTCTCTCTTTACCCACCATGGAAAGTCACCTGTTTCTGCTTTTCAAAGAGATAGATTTACATGCACTTTAAATTACTTTTTGTCACACGTTTTCTGTGTGGGAAACTATCCACCAACTCATTTGAATATTCACAAATTCACGTTTATCACTTCCTTTTTTGTAAGGTTATCCCCCTAAAGCATATAGAAAACCCATCTTCTACATGTGCGGATGCAGAGACTCCCCACAGCTGGTGAGTTTCTGCATTTGTAGGTGAATTTTACAAAGCAAAATATCCTTGATTCTGATTCCGCGTATCAGTATGTAGAATTTTCTTTTGCAAATTGCTATTTTTGAACGCTCAAAAGGACAATAAACCACTGTGTGTAGCCCCAAACGATAATTCATGCAGAAAAAAATCATCTTTTATTGTGCATTATTCCAAACAGTAATTTACACTCCTTACTTTTGCTAGCAAGATAAAAAGTGTGCATCTGAAATACTAAAATTATAACTATCTGAGAAGGAATTTGTGGATAAGTTGATTAGAAAGAAAATAGCAAAATCAAACATCTGTACTACTGTTGTATTTGAAAGCACAATAGAGCACCAATGTTAAGGAATCTCCAACAAATGATAACCGCACTGTGGAAAAGGAATTAGATAAAACAGAAGAAAGAAGGAGAAAATGAGACACAGTACTTTCGACTATGAAAACCAGTGGATCTGGATCTTCATCCTTTTCCAGATCTGGCAAGTTCTTTCCCTTCTCTTGTTCCGGCATAAGCTTAAGACCCACTCTCTTCAAGCAATACCCTTTGCATTTCATCAGTTTGGTCACCAGACACCCCCTGAAAAGAATGTCACCCACTCTCTCCATAGCTCCTGTAGGTGCACTCCTTCCCTATAATACCTTCATTAACATCACTCCTCACTCCTGACCCTGTTTCCACCATTAAACCTCTCCTCAAAACTCAACCCTCACAATCTCTTGACTTATCGCAATATTTTTCTATCGGAAGACCTCTTCGCTTATGCTTTGCTCTGATGCTTATAATTTGTAGTTAGGTTCAAAAGGTGTGTGATGTTAGTACTGTTTCAAAATACTGATTGACACAAATGTGTGTTAAAAATATTGTCATGTTAATAATATCACGGGACAGAATACTGCAGATAAGAATATCGTTTTTTAAAGAATTTGATATCTTTTGTAAATATAGTTGTAGATATTATAGCTTTTTTAAATTTATTTTTATTAATTTTACTGTTAAGAGTATGTAATTATTATTTAGTATAGTTTATTTTTTGATTTGGTAATATGTTTCAAAATATTTTTATTTGATTTGAATTTATTAATCGGCAGATTGCTGTGCTTATAGGGGAATAAGGGCGGGAAGTTGTTTTTAATATTCATTTTTCAATTGTTTATAAATAGTTTATTTAGTTTATACTCTTTAATTTGTTCATTTGATTATTAATTATGGACATTATTTTACCATCAAATTATTTAATAGATCATTTAAAAAAAAGTAGAATGGGAGTAGTAAATTTGCCCCCTCCAAATCCATTTCTTTATGTCAATCTTTTTAAAATTTTTACATATGGTTTTGTGATTTAATTTTAAAAGTCACTTTTAATTGAAACCACTTTTTATTATATATGTGTGGGTTTAGATTATTTTCTAAAATCTTATTTTTAATGATAATACATCTATATTTGTATTATACATTTAAATTTTGCGTTATTATTAGTATTTATGATGTCGTTTATTTTTATTTAATAATTGTATGTATTTTTGCATTTATTTTAAAATATATTTCATTTATGTTTTAAGCCCAAAAATATTTTTTAGATATTGTTATATCATATGTATATTTTTTAAACATAGTACTTGTTATAAAGTTAATAATCATGTTTTATGATCAGATTTTGCCCCTCCAGATCCATTTGTTATGTGAATCCTTTTACATTTTTTAACATATGTTATGTGATTTAATTTTAAAAGTCACTTTTAATTGAAATTACTTTTTATAATATATGTGTGGGTTAAGATTATTTTTTTAACTATTTTTAATGTTAATACATTTATATTTGTTTTATACATTTTAATATCATGTTATTATTAATAGCGTTTATGAAATCATTTATTTTTATTTAATAGTCGTATGTATTTTTTGCATTTATTTTAAAATATATTTCTTTTATGTTTTATTACAAAAAATATTTTGTACATATTTTTATATCATATGTATATGTTTTAAATGCTATACTTGTTATAAAGTTAATAATCATGTTTAATATTTCAAATTCAATATACTTACCAATTTTATGATCAGATTTTCCTCTTCAACATTTTTGTTGTCAATATTTTTGTGGTTACATACAAAGTATAAAAAGTCGATATTTGTGTTTTCAATATTTTTTAACAAGATTTTGTATCACAGTATTTTTGTTGCCGATATTCTGTCATACAATTGTTCACACTACATAAATTTACAAGAAAATAGCATGCATAAGAGATAAGGGACAATTAACATGGTTGAGGCAAAGATTTCAATAGAATGCACCAGGGATGTCCATCATTGGCCCACAAGGGCCTTATCATATAAGATACATTTGCCTACATTTGCCTACAATGGTTCTCAATGACAATCAAGCATCAGTGTTCTAAAGTAAAGAAAATCTTTATTCATGATTTTTAAAAACCTTTGCAATGTATTGCGTAATAAAACATCTAAATAAAACACAACATCTAAGTAAAACACAGTATGGGATCCAGTTCATTGCAGTGGAGTCAATTGACCCATTTTAAAACTATTTATACCTCTTTTTTACTTAAGAGAATTAAAAAGTCGGATATGTATCAATGCAGGCAATAATAGGCAGAGAGGAGTTAAATTGCAAGACGTCAGTACATAAAATTTGTTTATCTAAAGGCTAAAACAATTGTTAGTTGCTGCAGGTTTCAAAGTCCAAATGCAATAATTTTCTCCTTCGAGGGTTGTGCTGTTAGTTTGGGCCTTACGACAGGCGGTTTGAGAAAGTTTAAAGAGATTACTGTGCATGTGATGGCTTCTCCAGTGGTGCCCGCTTCACCACAGTTGCTGACTCCTTGCTTGCAGAACTCTCTTCAAATATCTGGAGAAATTTGATCATGGCACAGTTCAGACTGATGTGCGTAGCATCAAAGCAGGCCAGCACTGCCCTCCTGTATGGCCTTACACCCCGATTTCTCTACTCAAGAGCTTACGGCGTTCTTCCTTAACGGCGCAGCACAGACATAGAACGTGGATGATGTTCTTCGGTTCTTGCATACATAACAGGCACACATTTTGCCCGGGCCTTCTTTTCCATGGAGGGAGATGCTTTAATAGTGGTAAAAGGGCTAGCCTATACTTCAGGAATTGCACTTTGAACACGTTAACATATGTTTTCCCTAGGTAGTCCTGTGGATTAGACCTGGTGCAGTTTTGGAGTGTCATCCACCCATGACTGTGTTTAGATAGTTTATCTTTATCCTCAAGCATTGATGCAAACTGTACACTGGATTTGGTTAGTCTTTTGAATTCTTAGGGTCCATGATGTAAGTCCCAAGCGTTTGTTAGACCAAGTGAATTCAGAGCTTGGTTTAGATAGACGCGTACAGGGGAGCTTGGCCTAAGTCCCAGTTCTTGCCAAATGTGGTTGCCCAGGGTACCTGCTGGAACCGTCCTAAACTTGGGCAGCAGAACACAAATGCTGCCTTCTGAGCCATTGACTGTTTTGAAATACCAAATTCTAGCCTTATTTGTGTAGGCAATGTATTCAGAGGAATTTGAAATAGTGACTTGATTATTTTGAGAAACGTTCTGTCCTGAGTGGTGATATCCTTGTCCCTGAGTACCTCGCTCCCGTATGTCAGAGTGGGTAGGATGTTGGCTTGTGCTACCTGCAGAAGAGAGGTAAGCGTGGGCCCATTCAGCTTGTTATAAAGTGACCTCAGACCGAAGGACAACGCGATGCCCTTCTTCTTGATTTCTTCCAGTTGGTCACTGAAACTTCAGTTATAATTGAAGTAAACTCCAATGTACTTGACACTTTTAACTGTTAAAATTCTATCTTCCTCCAGACGCCAGGTATGCCTCTTTGCCAATTTTCCTTGTGTTGTTAGTGCTTTTGTTTTTTTCTCATTGATGGTCAATCTGTTTTTTTCAGAGTAAGCAAGGACTGCACCCCCTCCTCTCCAGGGTATTGAGCTTGCTATCTTACCATTGCCTCTATATTGAAGGAATCTTAACTGGTTTTGCAGTCTGAATTGCTAGTTCCGTTGTAAACCTTTCCCAGTTAGTCAATGGGTTTTCGCCGGTTATATTTGAATTAATCGCCAGTAGTTTGGCCGTTTGTGCCAGAGTTGGTAGGGAGGCGACCAAGCATTTTATATGCTTGAGGTTTATCGTATACCCTGGGGTTCCTTGATCCATAGTGAGAGCATGTGCTTCTAGGCCTAAATGTAAGATTATTTCCTGTGGCCGGTGTTCGCTTTCCAAGTTCTCTCCAAGCCCATAAGTCCCGACCGTCTGTAGTGAGAGGGGTTACAAAAGTGTAATCAATGAGTGATGCTCCGGGTCTAGTCAAGAACAAAGGCCCTGGTGGTTTGTCGGGGTTGTACCAACCATTCAGCACTCTGAGGCCCAAGTGTCAGAAAAGTGCAGTTGGTAAAGGCATCACTCCAGAGTTGGGTCCAGCAGCCACCAGGCCTTCTTTGTTCCAACCGGAGGGATAGCTGCATTTTGACCTCCTTGACTCTGCTGCAGATGGGGCCTCATAGAGACCTGCTTCAGTGTTCAGGGATTCTGCCCTCGTTTGAGGCCTATCTTTAATCATGTCCTTAAGGTCAACCAGTGGATTCAACATCATCGCCGGAAGTGTTGACAGCTTATCTAGGACAGTGGAACATCTGCACATCTGCCCTATTCCCTGTGTGTCAGCCTGAACTCTCTTTATTAGATTATTTAGTTTTGCAATTTTCTCCTCAATGCCAGACACGTACATTGCTAGTGTGTTCAGGAGGCTAACTCGTATGTCCATTTTGTCTGCCTGAAAGTTAAGTGCCTCTGCCATGCTCTGTAAAGTTCTTATCATGGTTGACTATAAGGCCCCTGGTGGATTCTTATTTCCCTTTGCGTTCAGGCTGGAGTTTCTGGGTGGCAAGCATCCTCTCCCATTCCCTCAAGTAGGCATAAGAGGTCTCGTTCTCATCTGATAGTAAGTCTTCATTGTCAAGCATCAGTGGTTTTCCTGAAAATCCTGAATGTCTCTGGCACTCAGGGACCAAGGTTGGGGAATGCAGTCAAATATTAATTAATGTTAATGCTGCATATTTATACATTAGGCTTAATGCCAATGATGACAGTCGTTCTCATTTATCTTAATGGGTAGGAGAAAGCAGCAATTACTCTGTCATAATTGAAATATTATCTGATCAAGCAAAAGTTATTCTTATCTCTTCTTAACAGGTAGATTTGTTATTCTTATTTCCCAAGTATATCCCTGTGTGTAGCAAAGATGCTGCATACTGACTAATCATGTACGAATTTTGGAAGAGACTTATCTCATAGTGAATGTCTCTCTTCTAGGAATCGAACAATTTCAGACTTGTAATGGGTCTTAACCGTAAAACACTCATTATTTCATGTTATCTCAAATAAACTATATTACACATAGCTGACAAAAGGTTCTGTTTCGCTAGCGAATTAAATTAGCCAAGAATAGATTCAGGGAAGTGTGTGTATGACTTCAGTATGCATAAAGCATTTTTACATCATTCCACATAAAATAATCACGTGTAACTTTCACAAAGGTGCATCCAAAGATGTACAGGAACCTGGGGTAGATAATATATATGCTGAACAACAGTGGTCCCTGTGATTAAAATTAGGAATTTTCTTGTTCCAATAAATGTTACAATGAAGTAGTGAAAGGAAGAATTGTGAGTTTAGCGAATAAACTAACACGTTTACTCCGAGCTGCAATGAAAATATAGCAATTTAATGAAAAAGTACCATGACCTAAATATCTCAAGAAATGACTCAAAGATTTGATTGTTTTGAAAGTGGTCTGTGCCCGCACATGGTACACATAGTGAAGTGTATGAAGTCGTTTGAAGGAATTTCCAATATGGCCACAAAATACAATATTCAAGAAAAATATATGTTTTCACCATATACGATTAGAAGTTCATAAAAAGTGGCTCAAGGAGCACAAAGTCTAGGATGGTTTAAGCTATTTAGATGAAGGTTCATCATCAAGATGGAAAGGAATAAATGGCGGTGGATTGGCAGGAGGATAGGCCAGCGGTCCTAAATTAGGGTAGCTATGATAAGCCAAAACATAAACTGGAAGATGGACAACATAAGGTCTGCATAATGGAGGTGACGAGGAAAAGGATACTGTGAAAAGGATACTGATAAACGAAACAGCCAGACAGTGGTGTGTTCTGAGGAAATATACTGCATGGGAAATGGCACCACTGACCCAATCAGAGTGACAAGCTTCCAGCAGGGTTATAGCAGTAGTGATCCAGCGGGTTACTAGCAACAAGCATTCATACGCTAAATACTCACCTGGGCCCATTCATTCATACTAACTAGTAATTACCGCTGGTGGGAATCAGTTGTATTCTTTATCAATATCCCTGCTACCAATTACCTTTCCTGATTGAAGAGTAATGACTTACCAATGGACCTTTGATAATTGGGGATAAAATGAGAATATACAAAACATAAATTTAATTAACCACCTGAAATAACCACTGACTCAGGAAGTTTTTAAAATGTTTATCTAAATTCTTTAGCAGAGCAAATTACAAACCACATAATACTTAATCGCATATCAAGGAGGAAGCACACTATTGTCACCTATTGATCACAAATGACGGTCCCTCAGAAAGGAGAAGATAGAGACAGCAGTACAAACTAAAGATTACGCATTTATAGTTACCTAAAGGTGTGAAAACCAAACCCCTTGGCCAAGGAGTTGGAAAGCGGGTCCCCAAGAAAGGATGAAGACCAAGACCTCCGGACCAGGTTCAGGACAGGATAGATGACCTCTCTACCAATGACGCCTGCGTGCGTTCCCTCTCTGACACTTCGTTTCTCCTCGGTTCTTCCGCGTCTTCTTCTAATAGAGTCCGCCGCCCCCACCTCAGGACTTCTTTGAACAGCAGTTCAGTCTGTGATTGATCAGCTCTCGTCTATGGCAGCATCTGAGCTCTAAGCTACAGCATCTATGTCCATCTGCGCTGACAGCCTCTACGCTAACTAATTAGCTAATTCTATATCTATTATACCCTTCTATGCCCATGTACCTCCCATTAATGTTTCAAAATTATGGGCCCACTAATTCTGATTGGACAGGGACAGGGGGTTGATCCTCACACCATGTCAATTTAGTTCAATTTTCTTAAGCCCATTGTTTTATAATACCGCCCCTCTCAATTAATACATTTGCTTTATTTCCCACCCGTTTCACAACGATTTTAATACAAAGTATATACAAAATGTATCAATTTGTAGGACATTTCGGTTGAACTGTGAAGGTGATCAGCGGGTCATGTCCTTGGACATCTTCCAAGTTGACTTCATCACTTTGCTTTGTTAGTTTTCAGAGCGCATGCGCAGGTCACATGGCTCTCGAGCTCCTGTTCAGTTAACCCAGGCCCATTTACGAACTAATAGAAATCAAAGAAGAAACATATTAAAATCAAAAATAAATGTTTTCACTGTATACCCCCTACTTCTACTCTACTCCCATTTAATTATAAATGTCTATCCCGCATTAGTAGCGTTAGAATACCACATTATTAATTGCAGCAATGCGAAAGCTTTAGCATGTGAGAACATTAAGCAGCCATTTTAGCATATACTGCGCAGAAGTTTCCCTCCAAGCAAAGAAAGACGTCATACCACGTGATATGGTTGACACATGCGCAGCAGGTTTCCCGCGATTTTGCGGCCATTTTGGATTAAACAAGGATTACTTATTAGTGGAAAACACATGGGCAAGCATCTCTTAGATAAAAATGTTGTGTTTGCACATTATTAATAATGACATTACAAGGTTTTAGTACAAATTAATTAATACTGTGAGAAGATTGCTTTCGAGCAAGTCTCATTGTGAGTCCTTGCTCCATCAATCCCCTCTCTGATGGCGTTTCTGAGCCATCAAAATTACCCACAACCAGATGCCAACTTCTAGCATATTTCTGTCACATTTTCAATTTTACACTGTCTATTTTTATCCTTTCCTTTCAGTTTCTTGTAAATTTCACTTCTCAGGTCTTCTAATTCAATCTCTTCAAACTTTATTTTCTTTCCTCTTCCTGTCACCCTAAATGTTTCCTTCTTTCTACAACATTTGCACCATATCATTATTGACAATACTGTTATTGCTATCCCTACTAAGGGAACTATTATTTGACCTATAAGTCCTTTCCCTACATTAGTAAACCAGGTACCAATTGACGCAATGCTATTTGTCAATCTTTCCCATACATTATCAACTTACAGTGGTTTTAGTTCATTCTCAAGTTTAGTAATATTCTTTATATATGTTCCGATTTCTGCACTTTTGTCTGGAATATACGTGCAACAATGTTTCGTTTTCAACAATTTACAGACTCCACCCTCTTTTTCTAACAATATATCAAGAGCAAGTCGATTTTGCATAACCATTGTGAGAAGTTGGCCTGGCATATGCTGTCCACTAATTATAGTGGGCACCTTGCACCAGTCCAAACAACCCCTTATTGGAGATAGGTTAAAGACAACCTTTATTGAAAGCTATCCTAGTGGTAGCTATGGAGACAGCCTTCAGGCTAAGTCTTGAAGGAATGTAAAGCAGCTTGTTTTACCAGTCTATAATCTCTTGAGTGACCAAATGAAAGAGGACCACACAGGTATATATTCAAATATATGTATTTATTACTAAACACACTCCTCTAGTCTCTTATGAGGCTAGAGTTCGAGTACATCACGTTACTGAGTTAGTTATCTACAGTAATAGCACAAATACACGTTTGAGCCCCAGGGGCCTACCAAACCATATACCAATAAAGTGGTATAAGAACCACGACTGAGCTAGACACAAGGCCTAGAGCCTGTAGAAGTGCTTGGACCACAAGGAACCACCCAAGGCAGTGACACAGGGGACCCACGGGGGACGCGTGCAGTGTATGAACACAACCGCGAACCACCTTGGGTCCCCTGTGACATTGCTTTGGTTGTTTCCTTGTGGTCCAAGCACTTCTACAGGCTCTAGGCCTTGTGTCTAGCTCAGTCGTGGTTCTTATACCACTTTATTGGTATATGGTTAGGTACGCCCCTGGGGCTCAAACGTGTATTTGTGCTATTACTGTAGATAACTAACTCGTAACGTATGTACTTCGAACTCTAGCCTCATAAAGAGACTAGAGGGGTGTGTTTAGTAATAAATACATATATTTTGAATATATACCTGGTGTGGTCCTCTTTCATTTGGTCACTCAAGAGATTATAGACTGGTAAAACAAGCTGCTTTACATTCCTTCAAGACTTAGCCTGAAGGCTGCTCTCCATAGCTACCACTAGGATAGCTTTCAATAAAGGTTGTCTTTAACCTATCTCCAATAAGGGGTTGTTTGGACTGGTGCAAGGTGCCCACTATAATTAGTGGACAGCATATGCCAGGCCAACTTCTCACATTGGTGTGCAGCGTGTGGGATTCCAGCTTGCTATTGTTTTACCAGATAATCTCAATTGAATTGATCAACTGAAAACCACTAAGGGTACCTAAGGTACCTATAAATCAAGTTTAGTAATACAGTAAGTTCTACTGAACTTAGAGTTGTGTGTTAAGGGACAGCAGACCCTTTCTACAACTCAAGAGAGTTTAGTAGGCCACACTAGAGTAGGTAGTGCATACACCACACCTCACTAGTAATGTCTTCAAAGCCAGGACCCAGTGAGTCCTTGCCAGAAGCCAGTGGGCTTCTTCCCTCCAAGTATGATAAACTCCCATTCTTGGAATTGAGAGCATTATGCACTACTAGGAAGTTGAAGACAGGCAAAAGTGCCAGCACCCAACACCTCAGGGAGGTGTTACTAGCTGATGATCTCAGCAGGCCACTAGGGTCTGAAGGGGTAGGCAAAGAGGGTGGGGCAGAAGATGAGGAAGGGGCCAGGGGTGAAGAAACCCAGGCCCCCTCTGAAACTGGCCAGGAAGGTGAAAATGACCTTGCCCTGGAAAATCCAATTCCTCCTGTGGAGGAGGAGGAGGGAGAGGATCAGACTGACCTCCCTTTGTCCCCCAGGAAGAGTTCTGAGTGTGCCCAGAAGGTCTAGGTCTCCTTCTCAGGAGTCTAACCACTCTGACACCTCAATAGGGACCTCTGTCTCCTCTCATAGGAGGGAATCCTCTCATGAGAGGAGAAAGAGACTGATTCAATATGAGCAAGCTCAGCTTGAACTCAGGAAACAGCAATTGGCTATAGACAGGGAGTCCCTAGATCTCTATAGAGAGAGACAAAAGTTGGGACTAGAGTCCCATGGTGGCAGCAGTTTCCCCAAAGATAGGGAAAGGTCTTATGACCATAGAAACCTGAGCAAGATTTCCCTCCCTACCAGAGTGGGGATGATATCCACAAATGGATAACTGCTCTAGAGAGGGCCTGTAAAGTACAGAGGGTCCCTCAGGAGCAGTGGGCAGCAATCTTGTGGCTCTCCTTTGCAGACAAAGGTAGAGACAAGCTCCTCACTGTTAGAGAGGAGGATGCTGATAATTACAAAGTCTTGAAGAGTGCTCTAATTGATGGGTTTGGCCTAACCACTGAACAATACAGGTTAAAGTTCAGGGATACCCAAAAAGCACAGACTCAAGACTGGGTGGACTTTGTTGATTGTTCTGCCAAGGCTCTGGAAGGTTGGTTATTGGGCAGTAAGGTATGTGACTTCACAGGATTGTACAATCTGATAATGAGGAGCAGATTCTTAATAACTGTCAAAATCAGCTGTTGCATCAGCACCTGGTAGACTCTGATCTGACCTCTCCCCAAGAATTGGGAAAGAAGGCAGACAGATGGGTCAGAACCAGGGTGAAGCAGAAGGTACAGAACCAAGGTGGTGACCCTAAGAAGCAAGATTCGAAAACCTCTGATAAGGGTGGGGAGAAGGGTAAAGATCAAAAGTCTTCACAAGGCCCCCAAAATCTTCTTCAGGTGGGGATTCACAGTCTACCAAAGGGAAAGGCCAAAGGAAACCATGGTGCAAGGTCTGTAAGCAAAAGACCCACTGGACCAGTGATTGCACCAAGTCCAAAGACTCGACTCCAGCCCCCACCAATGCCCCTAAGGCACCTGCTCCCCCTAGTGCAGTTACAGTTGGTGGTGGGACTACACAAGCCAAGGGTTTAGTAGGGTTGACCCTGGGTAAAGAGATGAGCTCTGTCCTAGTCAGAGAACTCACTCAGGCTGTCCTAGTCTGTGATGGAGGCATGGATATGACCTCCTCTGTGAGTCCCAGTAATCTGGGCAAGTACAGACAACAGCCTTTTATCAATGGAAGAGAGGCTTTGGCATTTAGGGACACAGGGGCAAGTGTCACCATGGTGACACAAGATCTTGTAAATCCTGGGCAGATAATACTTGGTGAAATGTACCAAGTGACCAATGCTAGCAACGTCAGAACAGACCATACTCTGGCAGTTGTTAACTTCTCCTGGGGAGGGGTAACTGGCCTTAAGAAGGTTGTGGTAAGTGCAGACCTACTTGTTGAATGCTTGCTTGGCAATGACTTAGAAACTTCAGCTTGGGCAGAAGTGGAGCTCAGGACCCATGCAGAAATGCTGGGGATCCCTGCAGATGTGTTTGCTGTGACCAGGTCACAAGCCAAAATGTCTAGCACTGAACAGGCCTTGGATTCTGGAATAATGGACCAAGTGCCTTCCAAGAAGAGGAGTAGTAGGGTAAAGGCAGTGCCTTCCCCTTGGCTCAGAAGGAAGATCAGTCCCTTGAGAGGGATGATCTCAGTCCTGAGGAAGGAACTGTCCCAGAGGAGCTTGAACCTGAACAGGTTGAGTTCTTGGGGACAGGGGGACCTTCCAGGGCAGATCTGAGCCAGGAGCAGCAGAGCTGCCCCTCTCTTGAACCCCTCAGACAGAAAGCTGCTGCTGAGGCTGCTGGGAAAGCTAGTGGTCCCCATACTGTGTATTGGGATGATGGACTCTTGTACTCAGAGTGTAGAGACCCCAAGCCTGGTGCTACCAGGAGGTTGGTTATACCTTTGAAGTTCAGGGGCTTCCTATTGACCCTAGCCCATGATATTCCCTTAGCAGGTCACCTGGGCCAGAACAAGACTTGGGACAGAATTGTCCCTCACTTTCACTGGCCCCACATGTCTGAAGACACCAAGGAGTTTTGTCGCTCCTGTGTAACCTGCCAGGCCAGTGGCAAGGCAGGTGGCACTACAAAGGCCCCCTGATACCACTACCTGTGGTGGGGTTCCCTTTGAAAGGGTGGGGATTGACATTGTTGGTCCCATGGATCCCCAAACAGCATCTGGGCACAGGTTTATCCTGGTGGTAGTGGATCATGCCACCAGGTACCCAGAGGCTATTCCCCTTAGGACCACTACAGCACCTGTGGTGGCAAGGGCCCTCCTGGGAATTTTCTCAAGAGTGGGCTTTCCTAAGGAGGTAGTATCAGACAGGGGTGCTAACTTCATGTCTGGGTACTTAAAAGCAATGTGGAAGGAGTGTGGAGTGACTTACAAGTTCACCACACCCTATCACCCACAATGCAATGGTTTAGTTGTGAGATTCAACAAAACCTTGAAGGGCATGATTAAAGGGCTCCCAGAAAAGCTTAGGCGAAGATGGGACATACTCTTGCCCTGCCTTTTATTTGCGTACAGGGAGGTGCCTCAAAAGAGGGTTGGCTACAGCCCTTTTGAACTTTTGTTTGGTCACCCTGTCAGGGGTCCACTGTGCTTGGTGAAGGAAGGATGGGAGTTACCTCTCAAGCCCCCAAAGCAAGACATAGTGGACTACGTACTTGGTCTCCGCTCCCGGATGGCTGAGTATATGAAAAAGGCAACTAAAAACCTTGAGGCTAGCCAGGTACTTCAAAAGGCCTGGCATGACCAAAAGGCTGTACTGACTGTTTATCAGCCAGGACAGAAGGTGTGGGTGTTGGAGCCAGTGGCCCCAGCAGCTCTCCAAGACAAATGGAGTGGACCCCATACCATTGTTGAGCAGAAGGGTGAGGTTACCTACTTAGTAGACCTAGGAACACCCAGGAGTCCCCACAGGGTTCTCCATGTCAACAGGTTAAAACCATATGTGGACAGGGCAGACATGGGCTTGCTCATGGCTACTGATGAGGGACAGGAGGAAGAGAGTGACCCACTCCCTGACCTGCTCTCACAGAACCCTGATGATGGGTCAGTGGATGGTGTAGCCTTGGCAGGCAGCCTCACTACCCAGCAGCAGACTGATTTCAGACAGGTGCTCAATCAGTTCAGACACATGTTCTCACTGACACCCAGTCAGACTACCTGGTGCACTCATGAAGTGGACACTGGGGACAGTCTGCCTATTAAAAATAAGATTTATAGGCAACCTGACCATGTCAGGGACTGTATCAGGACAGAAGTCCAGAAGATGTTGGATTTGGGAGTTATTGAACCCTCAGATAGCCCTTGGGCTAGTCCAGTGGTCCTTGTGCCAAAACCTCACACCAATGGTGGGAAAAGAGAGATGAGGTTTTGTGTGGACTACAGGGGTCTCAATGCAGTCACTAGGACTGATGCCCATCCAATACCTAGGGCAGATGAGCTAATAGATACTTTGGCCTCAGCCAAGTATCTAAGCACATTTGACCTGACAGCTGGCTACTGGCAGATCAGACTAGCTGATGATGCAAAGCCAAAGACAGCATTCTCAACCCCTAGTGGGCATTATCAATTTGTGGTGATGCCCTTTGGTCTGAAGAATGCACCTGCCACTTTTCAGAGGTTGTTGAATACAGTCCTTACAGGTCTGGAAGCCTATAGTGCAGCATATCTAGATGATATTGCTGTCTTTAGCTCCACCTGGGAGGATCACCTGGTCCACCTCAGAAATGTTTTACAGGCCCTGCAGAAAGCAGGCCTGACTATCAAGGCCAGATAGGGCAGAGTCAGGTTGTGTACCTGGGCCACCTTGTGGGTGGAGGCCAGGTTCAACCACTGCAGAGCAAGATCCAGACCATCATGGACTGGACTGCTCCAACTACCCAGACTCAGGTGAGAGCCTTCTTAGGCCTGACTGGGTACTATAGGAGATTTGTCAAGGGGTATGGATCAATAGTGACACCCCTGAATGACTTAACTTCTAAGAAAATGCCCAAAAAGGTTCAGTGGACAGTTAGCTGTCAAAAGGCATTTGATGACCTGAAGCAGGCCATGTGCACTGCTCCCATTCTACAGAGTCCTGATTACTCCAAGAAGTTCATTGTTCAAACTGATGCATCTGAATTGGGGGTAGGGGCTGTACTGTCACAATTGAATGATGAAGGTCAGGATCAGCCAGTAGCTTTCATTAGCAGAAGGCTGACCCCTAGAGAGAAACGTTGGTCAGCCATTGAGAGGGGAGGCCTTTGCTGTGGTCTGGGCTCTGAAGAAGTTGAGGCCATACTTGTTTGGTACTCACTTCCTTGTTCAAACAGTCCATAAGCCCCTCTTATGGCTAAAACAAATGAAGGGTGAAAACCCCAAACTGCTTAGGTGGTCCATTTCCCTACAGGGGATGGACTTCACAGTGGAACATAGACCTGGGAGTAACCATGCCAATGCAGATGGACTCTCTAGGTACTTCCACTTAGAACATGAAGACTTAACTGGGCAAGGTTAGTTTAATGTCCCTACGTTTGGGGGGTTGTGTAGGAGAGTAGGATCTGCTTCACATGGGTACCCCCACTTTTTGCTGATGCTTCACTGTTTTTCGACCTTAGTCTGGCTGGGGCCCTGCTAATCAGAACCCCAGCCTAGCTGCTTCCTCTCTAAAATGGTTTCCATGTGCCTTAGGCACATCTCTGATTGGAATCTGGAGTGCCCTTATAAGTCCCTAGTATATGGTATACTATGTACCCAGGGCATAGGTACCTCAGAGGCCTACCAGGGGCTGCAGCATGTATTGTGCCACCCCTGGAAGGCCATCCAAACTGACACCACAGGTCTGCTACTGCAACCTGGATAAGGTGGTGCATGCACCCCTTACTGTGATATAGGCGACCTATATCACTATATACATACACACATATAAACCTATAAGTCACTCCTATGGCAGGCCTTATCAATCCTGAAGGCAGAGTGCGTGGTCCCTATGTGAGAGGGTGCCCCTGCATGAGCAGGGCCCCTCTGCAGCGTTCGGAGACCCTTCTCTGATGCTGTTTGTAGTGCAGCCTGACCATATACTCTTAAGCGCATTATAACCTCGCGTTAAATGCTAACTTTGGGATGGCTGCACGGAAACATGTCGTGTTTGGTGTCAAACATCTTGGAATACTACCCCCCCGCCAGTTCTGGCGGCAGGGATAGCATTCCACCCTTCTAGAGGGAAAGACATGTACACACCGGTATGCCCGGTACTGACTTTCCAGAGCCCTGGCATCACAAAATGGATGCCGCTGCCACAGACACGAGTCTGGCCTCCTGCTGCTGACCAAAACTCCGGCAGGGAGGCCTGGACAATAGGTTTCCTGTCCCAGGGAGGTGTGACCACCTCCCCAGACAGGATAGTGTGTATTGGGGCTGGGCGGGAGCACTCTCTGGTGCTTTGAAGTCCTGCACTGGGGGCACATTTGGTGTCCCTGTGCATACCCCAGTTCAAACCGGCTCAGGGGCTTCCAGCCCCTGCTCTGGCGCGAAACTGGACAAAGGGAAAGGGGTGTAACCACCCCTCTGCCCTGGCCCTCCCATAGGTGGGGCCACAGAGTATGTCCAACCCCCTACCTTAGTATAAGTAAGGGAACCCAGTCCTTAGGACTTTAGATTTACCTGGACAAAACTCTGACACAGAATCCTGGACCTTTGATGCTCTACTTCAAGATTAGAGGACTGAAGAATCTCCCTTGGGGTCAAGGAGTGACTCCCCTGCTTGGCAGGCACCAAAGAAGCAATTGTCCGGTCTGCATCGCTGAAGCTCCCGTCGGACGCCGAAGACTTTGAATCACCAGAGGTAGATTTCCAGACTTCCCCGAGGCTGCCCTGAGTCCCCAGCAAAGCTGAGGCCTGTAGCTATCGTGGGTAACGTGGAACCATGACCCCTGGACACCGAACGCATTTGCAAGTGCATCCTCTTTTAGGTCTCCCACAAAGTCGTGCTTTGGGCTCCAAGTAGCCCCAGCCTCCAGCACCAACTGCACCGAAGATTACTGGCCTCCACTCTACCAGTGTCCTGTGAGCCAGCTCCACGTGCATCATCTTGAGGCTCCTTCGCGGTCACTAGTCCGTTGGCTAGTAGGCCCTCCCGAAGGCCAATCTTTTTCTGCTTGGGCTCCCTGGTTGCTCCAGGTGTGCCCTGACTTATCCTTGCTGGGTGAGTCCCCCAGACCTTGCTGGTCTGCAACATTGTCCTTCTTTGATTTCCACAAGACTTGCCGTTGCCAAGGCTTGTTGGGTCCAATCCGGTCGCCGACACCCCTGCAGTCGACAAACTTTGTGGGATAGCTCGAATCCAGCTCCTGGTTGTCGTCAATGCCTCCTGGACCTTGTGGCTGAAGAGTCAAGACGACCGTCAACCTACCTGAAGCACTCGACATCGGTGGGCATCTGCTCATCGCCTTCCTGGTCACTGGCTAGTGACCCAGACTCTGTCCCCTCTGCTTTCAGGTTCTTCAGATCTTTGATCCACCTTTGGATCCACCCGAACACTTTCGACTTGGCCGCCAGCAGCACTTTGCAGCAGATCGCCATTGAAAGCGACGACGAAACCCGACCCCGAAAGACACCTATGCACCCGGCTCCCTGGGTGAGGTAACTCGAGTACTCCGGTGCTCCCGTGGGTATTGACACTAGAACAGCCTAGTTCTCAAAGGGTTTGCTCCAAGTCCTCCTCTAAGTGTCCCTTTTCTTTTAAATTCTAATCGCGACTTCCCCCATAGAAGTTAACGGTGGTTCGCAGTTGTGTTCATACACTGCACGCGTCCCCCGTGGGTCCCCTGTGTCACTGCCTTGGGTGGTTCCTTGTGGTCCAAGCACTTCTACAGGCTCTAGGCCTTGTGTCTAGCTCAGTCGTGGTTCTTATACCACTTTATTGGTATATGGTTTGGTACGCCCCTGGGGCTCAAACGTGTATTTGTGCTATTACTGTAGATAACTAACTCGTAACGTATGTACTTCGAACTCTAGCCTCATAAAGAGACTAGAGGGGTGTGTTTAGTAATAAATACATATATTTTGAATATATACCTGGTGTGGTCCTCTTTCATTTGGTCACTCAAGAGATTATAGACTGGTAAAACAAGCTGCTTTACATTCCTTCAAGACTTAGCCTGAAGGCTGCTCTCCATAGCTACCACTAGGATAGCTTTCAATAAAGGTTGTCTTTAACCTATCTCCAATAAGGGGTTGTTTGGACTGGTGCAAGGTGCCCACTATAATTAGTGGACAGCATATGCCAGGCCAACTTCTCACAACCATAGATCTAATCGCAACCATCTCCGCATTAATCATTAGAAATCCTCCAGCAGTATCCGTTGATAAATGATCCACTACTGTAGACAATTTACATATTCTCCTTGAGTTCAGAATTACTCCCACTGAAGGTATCAATGCACCAAAAATATCACCTACAATTTCTGAAAAACTAGCTCTTTTACTACGTGTTAATTCACTATTATTTTCATTGCTCCCAGTGTTTCTTTTTACGTGGTATATCTTTGGAAAAACTATTCCAAAATAACAACTTCCATACCACCGTGCAGGAAGCCTAAAGTAAGCCTTATTCCCACACACATAATATATTCCAGGAAAAACTGAATCTGTTCCTCCTTTTAGTCCCCAACCTCCAAGAATTAAAAAATTATGTTCACATTCACTGGTACCAATAAAAACATTGTTATATTCAGTAAGACAAACTAATGGCAATGTACCCTGTATAGACCAAGCAGCTGACCCGTTATCCCTAGTTATATTTCTAAAGATGGAAATCACCCATCACATATGTGCACACCGTTAATGCACCCACTGCCACGATGCAATCCAATGCAGAATTATAACAATTTAAACAAAAAACCAAAGGTGCACCACTTAATGATAATATAAAAAAATATTACAATCCATATCCATAATGTAAATCTTTTATGATCTTCTTTTATTTATATCGAGCTTGTAAAAAGAGACAGCCGACGCGTTTCGTCCAGTAAAGGACTTCTTCAGGGCATAAGAATAAAGACCCGGACACTTCCAGTTAAATCAACGTCGAGGAGTCCGCAATAAATAAATTTGTTGGTCCAGATAACACGCACTTTTTCAACGGATGGATATCATAACGAAGAGTATCTCACTCTCACAATTTGTAGAAATCTAAGGTCAGATAACACTTTATCAGACCTTATCTGTAGCCACGCCTTTAATCCGGTGGACTTGAGATCACAGGACAAATACCTGATCAACCTAAATATGGCTGCGACAGAATCCAAAGCACTCTTCCTATACAGCGGGTACGGTCTTTAATCTATGAAGACAAATTTTCCCTGTTTTTACAAAATCTAGAGCCATAGCAGCTTGAGCCTTGCCAGGTGTATAAATACCCTCTTTCTCAGCCCAAGGTGGAAGATGAGCCTTTTGCTCAGTCGCTTTCCTTTGGAAATTCTGTCTTCTATTTTCAACTAAGTTTAAAAATATCTTTTCTTCTTCACGTAATGAACATGTTAGATTGCTTCTATGTGCATGTGTTATGTCTCTCGACTTCATTGTTAAGAAAAATTCTCCCATAAATTGTGCATCTTGACTACTAAGCACTCGGTTCAGATTCTTTCGAATAGGAACCTCTGTAAATATCACATCTATATTTGAATAATAATACTGAAGTTTCCCTGTTCTATAAAATAAACTAGTTAATACACTACATGATATACCATAAGATAAAGGCAAATGATGATAAGTTAGACCTTCTGCTACTGATTCAGGTAACTTTATACAGACATAACAGTCACTAACATCCATTGTATTTACATACTGAAACAATAATTTAGTAAAAACATTTAGACTAGTATCGTTATCTGTCACAATGTGATGAAAATCTGGTTCATCCTCTGCTTCTATTTCTATTCTATCACTTTTTAAATTATCTATCCTTCCCTTGGTGTCGTTGTTATTCTTTTTGTCCATTATCATAAGGTAAGGAATTGCTACAATCACAACTAACCACACTATAAGCACCACTACCATGCTACATATGCATATAGCACAGCATCTTTTACAACCTTTTCGTTTCGGTCTCCCAGAAACTCTGTCCTCAGACATTTTGACTAAGAAGATTTCTCTTCTTTCCTTTTCTTCAAAATTTTACGTTTATCAAGGTGGTTTTACTTCTTTTTCATAAGTCAGTTCTGCACTTGTTCCTTCGTCACCACTTTCACTTGTCTCTGAACTTTCGCAGTCTTCGAGAATTATATAAGTCCAATCAGGACCTTTAAACTTATTATTCACGACTTTCAATCTTTTGCTTTTTCGTTTTTCAGTTCCACTTGTTTGTCCAGATAAGCTTGTTACTTCATTTACTTGTTCTGGGTCTTCACTTCGTGTTGCTATGTGGTATTTTACTCTTTTAATGACACTAGGCCAATGATCACCCTTTCTGACTTTCTTGGTTTGCACTGTATCTTCACTTTCCGAGTCTTTTCCAAAAATTCCTTTATTCTCAAGGTGTGGCACAAATTGTTTGTCCTTGATTTCAGTGTCCCACTCTATTTGCTCTTGATCAGGTCTTATTGATGTTTCTTCAGTTGCCTGAATGTGAGTCTCTGCTAACTGGCCCTGTTCAGGATTGACGTTTTCATGCTTGATGCTTTCTTGTTCGATATTTTCTTCGTTTTCTTCTTCCTGAACGTGTTTTTCTTGTCCTAACTGGTTCTGATCAGGGCTTATTGCACTCTGTACTTCTGCAGGCTGACCGCATTCTTCTAAACCTGTCTGTCCCTGCTCAAATTTTGTTGTTTCGTTGTCAATTTGAGCCCAATTTCCTTTCCCTATCTGGGCCTGCTCAGGTTCTCTTATAGTTTCAATCTCCCTATCCTGAGCTTGTTCTTCTACACCTATCTGGTCCTCTCTGATTTACTCTAATCTAGCTCTGCTCCTTGTTTGGATAAAGACTAACCCTGGGCGAAGTGCTACGCTACGCTCGCGTAGTTTGCGAAGTTTGCGCTACTTCGCACAACGCGAATTGCACGTAGCACAGTGCAAACACGCGTAGCGTAGCGTAGTGCCGCGGTCATTTTTGCTTGCTCGCGGTCCTCAACGTCAAGTTGGCGACCGCGAGCAAGCAAAATGACATCCCGGCGAGACTTTTCTCGTTCGCGATCAGCAACATCAAGTTGCCGATCGCGAGCGTGGAAAATAAACCTCCCGGCGAGAATCTCAACGCGGGAGGTCAGGTTTCTCATTGCGAGTGGTCGCGTATGCTCGCGACCGCTCGCGATGAGAAACTACCAGTCCGCGTTGAGAAAGCTGCCGCTCGAGTAAAAATCTACTCGAGCGGCAGTAAAAGACAGCTCGCACTGTGCAAGTTGCCGTTTTCAATGATTGCACAGTGCGGACAAGCATCCGGCACTGTGCAATCATTGCGAACAGTGCACTACGCAGTTCGCGTAGTGCTACGCGAAGCTCGCGTAGTGCGAACTGCACTTTGCGTAGCTTCGCGAAGCACTACTTCGCGAACTACGCCCAGCCTTAATAAAGACTTCAGGTATATCAACCACTGGTATCCAGTCCTGACTTGTGCTCGGTTGTTCTTCTTCAGCTACCCCCGAATCTATCACTTGGGATTCTTCAGCTGTCCAACCTTCAGCTTCCTCAGCTATTGATGCTGACTGAGGATCTCTTTCTTCAGGAGCTGGCACCCTTTTGGTGTGGCTTACATGAATCCAATTAGGTAAGCCTGCACATTTCACTGCTGTGTTTGTGACCAATATAACCTGACAAGGTTCTCCCCACCTGGGTGATAAGCACGTTTCTCTGGTGTGATGCTTCACTACCACCCAATCTCCGGGGTTCAGATCATGCTCTTGTTCAGGCTGCCTGGAAACTGCGTCTTCTCCAACCTGGTGAGAGACAGAACGCACTAGGTCAGCCAATGCTTTGCAATAATCTAGAACCATATCATCAGTTATGTTCAGCAGTTTATTTCCAGGTACATGTGCTTGTCTCATTGCTCTTCCCATGATGATTTCATGTGGACTTAATCCTGTATTTCTATCAGGAATGCTCCTGAGTCCCATTAAGACAAGAGGTAATGGCATCTCTCCCTACATGTGTGTCACCATGATACATTCTGGCCATTTGTGAAATCAGGCAATCAGGCATGACTGGTCTGCCATCTGAATAAACCCACACGTCATCTTCTGTTCTTCGTGTGCACCCTATTTTTATCCAAACATCCTTTTCACTCTCTTCAGCATCATCGTGTAATCGTCTCACATCATTCCATGTTTCAGGTGTTGAACGTAGCATACGTTGGCAGCTGATTCCCATTCTTTCAACTTTTCTGTTTACTGCCATTCGATTTCTGGCACAATGTTGAGCAATTAGGTCTGCGTATCTGTTACCGGCTACCACCCAGTCATCTCCTGACTGATGTGCGGCACATTTCACCACTGCCAATTCTTTTGGTGATTGTATTGCCTCCAATAATTCCTTTACAAACTGCCCATTTTTGATTGGGGATCCTGAAGAAGTCATGAAATCCCTCTGCATCCACAGTTGGCCAAAATCATGCACAACCCCGTACTCCATATTGACTGTCCGTAAATATGGTTACTTTTAAATTTTTCCCAATTTTGGAGGCTTTAATCAAAGCAATTAATTCAGCTACTTGTGCAGATTTTACTCCTGGTAAATAGGATGCTTCGACTATTCCAGATAGTTCACATACAGCATAGGCTGCACTCAATTTGCTATCTTCATGCCTTAGGCATGAGCAATCTACAAACAGCTCCCTGTCTGCGTTTTTAAGAGGCATTTCCTGAATGTCAGGACGCGGTTTGGTACACAATTCTGTGACTTGTAAACAATCATGGTCTGTGTCGTCCCTGACTTCTTCACAATATGGATCTGGTAACAATGTTGCAGGATTTACAACTGTGCACCTAGCTATGGTCACATTTTCAGCTCCTAGAATTATTCGCTCATATCTTGTCATCCTACTAGGGGTAAGATGCTGAGTTCTAGTTCTTGTCAACAGAATCACAACTGCATGTGGGACGAACACTTTGACAGGATGTCCCATTACTATTGACTCACTTTGTTCAATGCTCATACAGGTAGCAGCTACTGCTTTCAAGCAGCCTGGCAATGCTGCAGCCACTGGGTCCAATGTAGCAGAAAAATATGCTATAGGACGCCTGTCTAGTCCATGTCTTTGGGTTAGGACTGATAGTGCACAACTTTCTCTTTCATAGCAAAATAATGTAAATTCTTTTGTATAGTCAGGCATGCCCAGGGCAGGTGCCTCACACAAAGCATTTCTTAATTTAACGAATGCACTGGCACTTTCATAATCCCATTCAACTGGATCTTTTGCTTTCTTTTTGGTTAACTGAATTAAAGGCTTCCCTAGTAGTGAAAACCCTACAATCCATTGTCGACAGTATCCTACTATTCCAAGAAACATTCTCACCTCTCTTTGTGTTACTGGCATTTTCATTTGCTTAATTATTTTTATTCTCTCAGACGTTATTCTTCTCTTTCCTCTTTCAATTTGGTGCCCCAAATATTTAACTGCCGTTGTACAAAATTGTAACTTCTCAGGTGACACTTTGTGTCCTTCCTCAGCCAAATGATTGAGTAATGCAATTGAATCGGCGACACAATCGTCATGGGTTCTTGATGCGACTAACAAGTAGTCTATATAATGCACCAAGACTGAGTTCCTGGGCATTACTAATTTTTCTAGGCACCTTTTCAGTATCTGATTAAAAATGGAGGGACTTTCTGTGTACCCCTTAGGAACACGATTCCACACATAAACATGATTTTCGAATTTGAACGAAAACAAATACTGACTATCTGGATGCAATGGAATTGAGAAAAATGCTTGGCACAAATCAATTACGGTAAACCATTCTGCGTTCCATGGTATTTGGTATAGGATTACTGCAGGATTTGGTACTATAGGACAACAAGGTACCACAATTTCATTAATTTTCCGCAAGTCCTGAACGATTCTAGATTTTCCACTAGGCTTTTTCAACCCCATGATTGGCGAATTACAAGGGCTACTCATGACTTCTTTTAATATACCTTGTTTTACCATTCTGCCAATTTCCTCAGTAACTCCTGCTTTTACTTCAGCACTCATTTTATACTGTCTGGTATTTGGGAAAATTGCGCCTTCTTTTACAGTTATTTTTACTGGGTCTATATTTGCCATCAGACCTACTTCTTTTCCAGTAAAATCCCATACTTTTGAGCTCACTGTAGTTTTTAACTCCTCTGGTAATTCATCTATGGTTATCAGGGAGAACATTTCATCTACTTCCGTACCTTGTTTGGCTATCATGAATTTGTAAACATGATCTTCATCCGGGGTCTGTATTGCAACACCATCCGGTGTGCAGTAAATAGTGCAATTCATTTTGCACAGCAAGTCTCTGCCCAATAAATTTACTGGACTGGAATCACACACCACAAATTGGTGCATTTCTCGGAAGTTTCCTCTTCTTACTTCCATGGGCTCAGTAAGGGGTGTTCTAATCTTTTGATTTGCTACACCTACAACTTGGATAGCTTCTCCAGAGAGAGGGAGGTCTGGGATGTCTGCTGTTCTCACAGTAGAACGGGTAGCACCAGTGTCCAACAGAAAAGTGATTTCATTACCTTTTACTTTCCCTTCAACATATGGACCTGACTGATCTACCGGCAAGGATGCGCCAAGTATGCATTCCTTCTTCCCCTCTCTTAGGCACTGTCATTGATAATCATATGGATTAAAATCAGCCTGTAAAAGAAACTGTGAAGTTACATATTCATTCTTACCACTTCCTCCTTGATATCCGACGTCTGTACCATGCTTTGCTCTGCTTACATTACCCTGTATAGGGACAGGTGGCAACTGACTGTGAGGATTTACACCCTGCTGTGAGTCATTCTGCGTCTGTGGATTTAAATTACGATTTGGGCCATTATTATTTTGAATCTTTCTGCATTCGTTCTTCCAATGTCTCAACTTTCCGCATCCATGACAAGGAAATTTCTTCTTAGCCTCTTCTCTACTCATTCGTCCTCTTACCTTTCCACCATTCCCTGTGTCACCATTCGTTCCAGATTCTTTTCCCTGACTTTCCGTTCGATTATCTAAATTAATTCCCTGTCGCTCAGCCATTTTCACTTGAGCCCACATCACCTTTTCTTGTAATTTCTTGTGCCTATCCTCAATGTCATCTCCACAATATTTAGCATATTTCAAAATCTCATCAATAGGCTTTCCCTGCCAGCATAACATGTATTGCTTGATCATTTGACAAATCTCTGGTTTTAGACCATTAACAAATCGATAGACAAACTGACTCATATTTTTGTCTCCAATATCCTCAAAACCGTTATACTGTTTGAACACCTGTAATAAACGTTCATAATAGGCATGTACTGATTCATTTGCTTCTTGGGTAGTTCTGTCTATTTTCACCCAATCTGTTTCTTTTGGTGGTATTTTCCCTTTCAAATAAGTTATTACCTGGTGATACTTTTTCATCACATCATTTGATGGAGCACCTGTCTTTGGATCCCTAGGATACTCTTCACTAGGCCAGTGGATCGTAATTTTACAGTCTGTCCATAAATCGGCAGGTACCACTATGTCGAACAAACCATCTAGGTCCTTTAACAAAACCTTTGAAACTTTCACAAACCTCTCAACCTGCTTGTACCATTCAATTGGTTTTTCTCTCAATTTTGGAAAATCATTTGTAAATGACAAAATGTCTTGCCTGCTCCATGGGACATGGACGTAGCCCCCTCCTGGAACTTCCCACATCAGGTACATCTGTTCTACCTTTCCTGTTTCCTTCAATAAATACTCAGATGTCGTTCTATTCGAACGTGCTTCTTCCTTTTTCTTTGTCCATCTAGTTTTCCATTTATCCAATTCTCCCCATTTCTGTAATACTGACATTAATTCTTTAACTTGTAATTTTCTACCAGATGTATTCATATTTTCTAAGTCTTTGTCAGTAAATTCTGCTCTGTATGGTCTCTGCAATACTTTTGACTTTCTTATTTCAATTCCCATCTCTGAGGCCAAATCCGTTAATTTTTCATGGAATATTTTTACATTTCTGGTTATGCTCCTACATACGAACAATAGTTCTTCTTCACTGTAGGTATTTAAACGATCTACTCCTAGGTTTCCTGCTATCATTTCTTCTAATTCAACTTTTAATTTATAAATGTCCAAAATCTTTGGGGGTGAACTCTGTCTGTCTCTTCCTTGTACCCATCTTTCTAAGTCTTCTGGAGTTACTACTGTTGCACTTTTGGTTCCTGAAGAGGTTATTATATTTACATCCTTTGAGCAACCTGGTGTGACTCTTCTGGGGGTGCTATTTGCGGATTCTCGAATAGGCAAATCCATTAGTGAAATCATAGATTCACAATCACTGATATGATCATCAATTATTACAGCTTCATGTTTAGGAATATCCACAGGTGTAGTCATAACTAGAGGTTTCGGACAATTTACTTTGTCTCCATATAAAGGAACCACGGGACCAATGGTTACAGGTATAGTCAGAGATTCAGGATGTACATTCAACTGGGTTATTTCCTGTATTAATTCTGTTCTGTTTCTGTCTAAAGCCTCTCTTTCCTTATCCTGAAGTACCCTATTAACTGGTGGATTATGCAGTACTTGAGGTACCAATGGTGTTCTCAAAATCGGTGCACTTGGGGTACATCCACCCAGCCCTTCCTGGTATGGTGGAGGGTTCTTTAATATTTCTTCCATAAATTCATCTTCAGATTCTCCAAACCCTGTCAAGTGTTTAGTCTTTTCTTTGCATTTGCTCCCTAGCTGCTCATCAGCCATAAATACTGGATACAAACCTCGGTAAGCATCGCTCGTCTCCACTGTTTCATCTGACTTTCTCTTGTCTCATTTTGGTGTCTAGGGAAAAATCCCCTATAACCCCTATTGCTCCTAGGTCTATCACGTTCAAATGCCTCTATTTCCCATTCTTCTAGGGCTTCGTATTGCGTTAATCTTGGTCTGGGTTCTAATTCATTCATTCTCATTCTTAAATTTTGAAGAATTCTCCCATTGAAAGTACCATTCTTGGGGAAAGCTAATACTCCGTCATCTTTTGTATATTCTATCCAATTTTCTAACCATACACAAGTATGATAACCCCTCTCCATCATCATGAATGAGGCGGGCGTTTGTGTTGGTGGAATGAGAATTCCTTCCCTAGTTTTGATTGGTTTATCCTTCTTAAAATAATTCTTAATCTTTTGAAGGAATGACAATTTTCTCTTTTCTCCGTACATTTTGGGTAAATATCTGTTTATTGAATTATATTCTACAAAACCTAGGAATCTCCTATCTGGACGTGTTCCTATTAAAGTCGGATCGCGTTTCCACATGTAATCTACACTGACCACTAAGATTTCGACTTCTAAGCTGACAACCAATCAAATTCAGATTTACGATTGTCTCGGAACCAATCCTAGCGCAGCTTTTCTGTGACGTCTGTCTGACGACCCCTCCTTTACAATCTGTGCTTCTCTGTCCCTCGCTGTGTCGACCAATCCCAGCGCGGCACCTGTGACGTCAGTATTACTCCTAACTACTGACCCCTTTTTACAAGACTCTCCACACCCACTGTTTCAACCAATCTCAGCGCGGTGTTTGTGACGTCAGCTTCTACTCCGACAGCTGACCCACCCTTTACAAAAATCTTACGCAAAACTTTATTTTCTCAACACTTCTTATTAAAATTCAGTAACAACATAGAACATTCGCTATCGTGCCAGTTTCCCTAAATTGAAAAGGATAGATTTTCTCACACTTAGTAAAACCCTTCCGTTTACTAGACACACACTACGAGTAAAACCCTTCCGTTTACTCTTCATGTAAGCTTCGGAAATACCTGCTACTCCTTCAATGTTACCCTTTCTAGGTGATATAACATCTAATTTTCATCAGCGTATTCCTTTGATGTCACTCACACACGCACAGAGTCCCTAACAAGTACTGATAGCCCTGCTTAACTTTTCAGTACTATTTCTGCCTGACAGATAACCTCACTGCAGTATGGCTTCCACTTACCATCCGCTATTCAAATTCCCCGGGGATTTCTAGACAACATAAAACAAAAAAAACTTTAAAAACGGATGTTGGTTCATAAAAATAAAATTATCATTACCAAATTAACAAAGTAAAACCATCCTCTGATAGCCAGAAAACTGATCCAGCGGGTTACTAGCAACAAGCATTCATACGCTAAATACTCACCTGGGCCCATTCATTCATACTAACTAGTAATTACCGCTGGTGGGAATCAGTTGTACTCTTTATCAATATCCCTGCTACCAATTACCTTTCCTGATTGAAGAGTAATGACTTACCAATGGACCTTTGATAATTGGGGATAAAATGAGAATATACAAAACATAAATTTCATTAACCACCTGAAATAACCACTGACTCAGGAAGTTTTTAAAATGTTTATCTAAATTCTTTAGCAGAGCAAATTACAAACCACATAATACTTAATCGCATATCAAGGAGGAAGCACACTATTGTCACCTATTGATCACAAATGACGATCCTTCAGAAAGGAGAAGATAGAGACAGCAGTACAAACTAAAGATTACGCATTTATAGTTACCTAAAGGTGTGAAAACCAAACCCCTTGGCCAAGGAGTTGGAAAGCGGGTCCCCAAGAAAGGATGAAGACCAAGACCTCCGGACCAGGTTCAGGACAGGATAGATGACCTCTCTACCAACGACGCCTGCGTCGTTCCCCTCTCTGACACTTCGTTCCTCCTCGGTTCTTCCGCATCTTCTTCTAATAGAGTCCGCCGCCCCCACCTCAGGACTTCTTTGAACAGCAGTTCAGTCTGTGATTGATCAGCTCTCGTCTATGGCAGCATCTGAGCTCTAAGCTACAGCATCTATGTCCATCTGCGCTGACAGCCTCTACGCTAACTAATTAGCTAATTCTATATCTATTATACCCTTCTACGCCCATGTACCTCCCATTAATGTTTCAAAATTATGGGCCCACTAATTCTGATTGGACAGGGACAGGGGGTTGATCCTCACACCATGTCAATTTAGTTCAATTTTCTTAAGCCCATTGTTTTATAATACCGCCCCTCTCAATTAATACATTTGCTTTATTTCCCACCGTTTCACAACGATTTTAATACAAAGTATATACAAAATGTATCAATTTGTAGGACATTTCGGTTGAACTGTGAAGGTGATCAGCGGGTCATGTCCTTGGACATCTTCCAAGTTGACTTCATCACTTTGCTTTGTTAGTTTTCAGAGCGCATGCGCAGGTCACATGGCTCTCGAGCTGCTGTTCAGTTAACCCAGGCCCATTTACGAACTAATAGAAATCAAAGAAGAAACATATTAAAATCAAAAATAAATGTTTTCACTGTATACCCCCTACTTCTACTCTACTCCCATTTAATTATAAATGTCTATCCCGCATTAGTAGCGTTAGAATACCACATTATTAATTGCAGCGATGCGAAAGCTTTAGCATGTGAGAACATTAAGCAGCCATTTTAGCATATACTGCGCAGAAGTTTCCCTCCAAGCAAAGAAAGACGTCATACCACGTGATATGGTTGACACATGCGCAGTAGGTTTTCCGCGATTTTGCGGCCATTTTGGATTAAACAAGGATTACTTATTAGTGGAAAACACATAGGCAAGCATCTCTTAGATAAAAATGTTGTGTTTGCACATTATTAATAATGACATTACAAGGTTTTAGTACAAATTAATTAATACTGTGAGAAGATTGCTTTCAAGCAAGTCTCCTTGTGAGTCCTTGCTCCATCAGTAGTGAGTGTCAACAAAAATCTGAGGCCTGCCCTGTCGGGTCAAACAGGTGACAGAGGACCTCCGAAGGATGGCTCCTGAATGAAAATTGCAGAGTGTGCAAGGACCTCACTGCAAGACAGCTGAGCTGGACGAGTAAATACGGCTCCACAGGACAATGTACAGAATTTTGACATCAGAGATTAAAACCGCGTGAAAAGGTCACATCGTGTCTCTCATGTTTACATTTGTGAAAACACAGCCTAGCAAATATTCACTGTGAGGGCAAGCACAATGATATCAGCATTCACAGAAAGCATTGCATAGCTGTGAAGTGAAAGGATGCCAGGGAATCAATGCTGAAGTAGTGGATGTTAGATATGGTAGCCTAACTTTTTGCCTTCAACTCACCTATTTGCTCCCTTTGGTTTTTTTGGCTTTAGGAATCTCCGCCCTTTACCACTGCTAACCAATACTAAAGGGCTTGTGCTCTCTCCCTTAAACATGGCGGGATTGGCTTATACCCAATTGGCATATTTAATTTACTTATAAGTCCCTAGATAAGTGATAATACCTGTGCCCAGGGCCTGAAAATTAATTGCCACTAGTGAGCCTGCATATCTGATTGTGCCACACACTTAAGTAGCACTTTAAACATGTGTCAGGTCTGTCATTGCAGCCTGTGTTTGCAGATTTTACACTGCAATGTCGACCTGGCAAAATTAACCCTAAATTTGTTTTTCACTACTGCAAGGCCTACCTCTCTCGTAGGCTAACATAGGAATTACCTTATTTCATTTAATATGCTGTCATTTCCAAATCGGAGCAGGTAATCAGTTCATGTTTGATGTCTTTGGAATTGTAATAAAAAATTCTAACTTATGGTAAAATCGGATATTAAATTATAATTCTGAAAATGCCACTCTAGAAAATTAGCATTTTCCTGCCTTAGCCATTTAGTGCCTGCAGTCTGACTCTGGTTCACATGACTGGGCGTAGTTGGCTGTGGGCTTTGTTTATTCCTCCCAGACAGCGATACACAATAGAGAGGTTAGGTAAGCCTGGATGAGCCATCACTGGCAGGATGGGAGGGCAAAGCTGGGCACAGCCCTACTTACACTTGAATAGGCTGTGTCCTGCCTTCAAACAAAGGGCTGCATACCCCCTGTAACTAGTCTGGAGTCAGCACAGAGAAGGCAGGTTGCCTGGGGAGTTCAGAGGAGAACCTCTAGAAGCTTCTCCCCACTGCAAATGGGTATAAATATTGGCCTCCAGACACCACCACTCTTCAGAACATTTCTGGACCTGTGGCTACTCTGGCAGGAAGAAGGACTGCTGTGCTGCTGAAAGGACTGTCACTCTGCTGGACTGCTGCTCTGAAGGACTGCAGTGCTGACCAGCTACCCGCTGCCCTCTTGCCTGGGTGAGAACGACTGGACCTGCATCTGTTGAACCCAGGATCCCAGATTGACTCCAAGGGCTAGTTAGCTGGCCTCCTTTGGAAGTGGGCCTAAGATGATATGCCAGTGTATCCTATGTGGATTCAGCAGAACCAACGCATCTTCTCTTCTGTACTGCGCAACCCCGAGCAGAACTGACAGATCATCACCACTGCATGGATCTTCCCCATCGCTAAAGACCACATGGCATCTAAGTCTGCCGCCTCATCGAACCACTGCTGCACAACGCATTTTCGGCGCAGGACCTCCCATCCCTCATCGAGGGCAGCCATCGAGGACAACGCTGGATTCCACATCGCAAGCCATCATGGACGGGATACTCTATGACGACGTGGGACCTTGCATCGCAGTCTCGCCGCACCTCAGAACCAACACATCGCTTTAGCTGCTCAACGCATCTTCAACGTGACCCCTCACAATGCTCCGCAAACCAGAATTTAAGGTACTTTGTTCAGCGGGTTTAACTGGGTCCCTGTAGACGGCCCACCCTACATCGCAGTCAGCCTGAACTTGTGACTTTGTCCCAGTCCAGTGTGACCAGATATCCACATTTGGCGCTTTATGCTTTTTGGTGCAATTTTCACTGAGATATTCAAAATTGCATATCCCCCACTCTACAGATTGGATTTTTGTTATTTTGGTCTTGTTTTATTTATTAAACATAACTCTATTTTTGTAATCTGATGTGAGATTCTTTTTGCATGTTGTTTTCCACTTTAATACTGTTTGAAGTGTTACACAAATACTTTACACATTGCCTCTGAATTAAGCCTGACTGCCCTGTGCCAAGCTACAGAGGGTTGAGGACAGTTTAATTTTAGGTTGGCTTGTGCCTCACCCTGATAAGGATTGTGCTTGCTGCTTGATCGGGGGTCCCATCCCAGTCAACCAATGGCCAAATTCCTCACACTGGTGATCAGCGGTGAGGATTAGGACTTGTGTATGTGTAGTGCCATACAGTGATTTTGTGGTACACTGCCATCCTATATCTGAGTTCTAAATTGGCCTTTTTGTTTTTCCACATTTTCTCTCTTACTATTGTGCCTGAAACCACACCTGTAAGGATGGAGTTTGAGCTGGCCAACATGGATGCCTTCACTGTGGCCCAGCTCAAGCAGTTCCGCAAATAGAGGGGACTTCCAGCAGAGAGCACCACCAGCCCACCAGTTATTATCTTCTCGGGGCCTGTCCCCAGAGGAGGTGGCAGAGAGGGAGTTTAGGCTGCAGATGGCCCCTTTGTAAATAGAGGAGAAGAAACTGGCCATGGAGTAAAAGCAGAAGAAACTGGCCATGGAGGCAAGGAAAGGAAAATGGCTCAAGAGAGGAGCCTCAGAGAGTTGGGCATAAGGGCTAGGCAAGCAGAGTCCAGCAATATTGGTGGCAGCATTCCGGCAGGGCCCTCTGGAGACAAGAGGGTCCATATCTCTAAAGGCCTGGTGCCTGACTTTGTTGTGGGGTATGACATCAACAAGCTTATGAGATGGCTTTGCAGATGCACAGGATCCCAGAGGAGGATTAGGGTGCTAGCCTCTGGAAGCACACTGTGCTATTGAGGGGTGGGATGCCCTACTGGCCCTAGATAAGAGGGACAGAATGAGGTACCCCCCATAAAGGACACCCTTGTAAAAAAAGTATTGCCTCATCCCGGAGATGTTTACGGACAGCTGGACCAGCAGTCCTGGGTGGATAGTGTGGACTCCTTTTGCAAGGCACTCGATGGTTGGGTGAAGCGCAGTGAAGTGAAGGATTTTCAGGGCCTGTACAATTTGATTGCAAAAGACCACATGTTCAGTCTTTGTTTTCCAGATCTGCATCAACACATTATTGATAGCAAGCTCCATGTCCCCAGGGAGCTTGTCAAGGAGGCAGACTGCTGGCTCAGCCCCAAGATCCATAAGAAGGTATCTGAGGGGGATCACCTCAAAGGTGGGCAGGGTCCCCATCAGAATAAAAAAGGGGGAGACAAAGATAAAATCAAAGAGTCCTCTAAAGGTCCCCAAACTAGATCTAATTATCAGGTCCTCAGAGAAGACACCCAATAAGTGCTATGAATGTTAACACAAGGGTGGGGAGTTCATCTCGCCTGACACCCGAGACATGTTGATTTCTGTCAGATGCAAGAAGATTTAATGCCTATTTTGCCCAACGGACAACTAGACGTTAAATTAAAGTAAACAGGGACAAAATTGCAGCCCTTTCATTCTCACAGCCAATGAAGAAGGCTAGGCATTGGAAAATGTGCAAGTCAGATTTCAGTTCATCAATCACCTCAGGCACTTGCCCTCATTTTATTTTCCCCCTCTGCGTGAGTTTGAACGATTTGGGCCTTAATAGGCGAGGATCATTTATTTACAATGTATTACAGTGCTTGAGTGTCTGGCAGGGGCCCAATTGTGTTTACGAGATAAATGAGATGGTGATGCTGCAGTACAAAAAATATCTCCTTTGGAAACACACTTTGTGTCCTTTAGAGAGCTGATAATGCGACATACGGAGTGAAGGGCCATAAACTTGCTGGAGCCTGACTAAAGCCTTTAATGCTCAGTCAGGACAACAGAGTTGGACTACACTGTAAGAGCGTTTTGACCTGTCACTTTAAGACTGTGATTTCTGCTGCTCTGCCAATGATCCTACAACTGTTTAAACTGATGTAAGCTGCCAGGGGTTCACTGCATTTTTCACTCTTTCTGTGAAATACAGGCTGGTCACAACGTTGGGTCTAGAAATCATGATGACATTTTTGCAACTCGGTGATCAAACATGCCAAGCTCAACCCTCTGGGGAGCAATGTGAACATCCCACCCACTGTCAGAAGTACTTGCGAATGTGAGTACTCCTATCTTTAGCTCCCTTGCAGCTTTTCTAGCAAGGCATATGTATAAGTGTATGCATACTGACAGTTGCCCTTGTCTTCAGTTCTGTATTTGCCCAAACTGCATTGGTGCTGAGCTGGTGCTGTTATGACAAAGGTAAGCACCTGCTTACAGGGACATCTTAAGGATTTTGGGGGCCCAGGGCCGATAGTTTTTAGGGGGCCCCTGTTCAGAACAGTTTTGAATTATGATCCAGTTTCAGCTTTTTCATGCCCTCTTAGGCCAGGTCACTGACAGTGCGCAGGCACACTCGTCCAATTCTAAAGTTGTTACATCTAATGTTCATGGATAGTGGTGAGTGTTTTCAATATTGTAGCACAGCAGCAGGTCACTTACATTACTGCAAATAATCTTTGTGACACCGGCCCACTTCTCATATATGAAGTCCTGTTTTCATCTAAATGAAACTTTATTTATGGATGTTGCATGAAACAAACACAACATTTCGCTGCAAAATCTTTGTAATAGACTTTTACGCACCACTCACATCAAAACTAAATTAAAGAGAAACAGTATTTAAAACAATCTCTCGATGAATTATTCATGGTCATCAGGGCAAGCCTTGCAGAACAGAGCTGGCTCTATCAGGGGCCCCCCTAAAAGGCTGGGGCCCTGGGCAAGAGCCCACTTTGCCCATGCCTTAAAACGTCTCTACCTGCTTACGGTAACACTCATTGTGCTTAGAATTATTAGGCATGCTAACAGATAAGGCTCTACATGCTCCATTTAGTCTGCTGTGTGTCCCTCGATATGTTATACCTACACAGTTTCAAGTTCTCTCTTTGGTCCTACACTATGATCTGTGCATGATCCAAAGCTGTCAGTGCTGTATCGCACCTCGAAGGCTTCATCACTCTACCATCTCCTCACAACAGCACTGAAGGTGGCACAGAGGGGATTGATGCCCTGTTTGCTTGAGCCAGACTCCGCTTCCTGACAAGAGGGCGGCATTGGCTGACTATCTTCCAAATTAAAGGAATTAAGTTATGAGAGTTAAAAATGCAGTCTTTTCAAAATTTAAAGCAATCAATTTCAGAAACTTCAATTATGTTGATTAATGCCATCTACTCTGTGCTTGGTGGGCATTTGAATTTTAGAACGTCACGTAAAATAACAGAGAGCTTTAAACAGCCAGAGACTAGGGGTGTCCAACATAGGCCGAGGAGGGTCAAATACATGCTAGATGTTCAAGATTATTACATCAAAGAAACAGATATTCATTTAATCTCATTTGGATAGCCAGTGGCAATTCTGAAAGTCTAGCTATGGATACTGACCTGCCCTCATAGACCTATGCTAGGCATCTCTGCCACATAATCCAAAACTTCCTTGGAACCCTTCTTCTTCTGCAACATACATATGTATTTCTTTTGCATTTGCAGAAAGTCCCTCCTTAGAATAGAAAATGACTGGCTTCTTCCATCCTTTTTGGATATCCGTGGATTTCTTTGAGGGCACTAGCTCTACTTCAGTCAGGCCCAAGTTAGGCACATTTTATGCAAACCATTCCTGTTAGGCACTGCCTGATGCATAAATGACTTTGCTCATGCTGTCGAGCAGATCAAGGGCACCAAATTGTCAGTAAGCTTTGTGACTTTTCTATTAGCACAGTCATCTCTGACTACTTCGGTATAAAACAGCATCAGGAACTGCCCGGAGCAGACTGTAACACATTGGGAATAGGAAGGTGAGATGTTCCCTGCAGCACTGCATGCTTTCTACTGGAACTGTGCAGAGGTGTCTGTGACGGGGCCATGTTTGTTTACATGGTATATAGGGGGAGGAGATGAATCACAGAAAATGTATTGATCAACACAGCTTTAGAAGCACATTTGTTTTAACATTGAGTACAGCAACGATCCCACTAGCAAGGGGCCAACCATCAACTAGCGGAGTCCTGGGCCAAAACCTTTGATGCAGCCCGACCCATCCCGCAATAGCTGAATTGAGTTATTGATCAGTCCACCACTAGCAGAGAGGGGCTATGACTGACCCATTCTCTCTTTATTTTATCTTATCCACATTCCAGCAGGCAAGCCCACCCTCGTAACAGCGCATTGTGCAACTGCGTCATGTCATTCCCTGATCCAGTCAGCAGCCTCTATTGTTTGGGAAGTGTATGGGAAGTTGGTTTGCTTGAGGGTGGACTTGGTCCAGGTAATTGCTGCTCAAAGTGTGCATAATGTTCTTCTGCATGGCATGTATGTCTGCAGAGTGTGCAAGTATGTTTATGTGGAGGAAGTATCTCTGTGCTTGGGATGACTCTTTCTGTGTCAATCTACAGGGGATGTGTTGTCTGTCTACAGGAGTTCGGTGTCTGTGCATGGTGTAGGTTTGTCTCTGCAAGTCATGTATGTGTTTCTGTGCAGGGTATGCATGTCTGCCTTGGGTGTGTTTCTGCACAGAGATTGTGTGTCTATACAGAGGCTGTGTGTCTGCACAAGAGTTTGTCTGGGTGTACCCTGGGGAGGGGGAGGGGTGTCTGTCAATAGTTATGTTAATGTTAATGTTAATGACATTTATAAAGCGCGTCGATTACCCGGAGGTGTCCTGGCGCTAGCTTAATCTTCTGAGGGCCGTAGGCGGAATAAAGAATATAGTGACCGGATTATTGTGAGAAGAGCCATGTTTTTAAGCCCTTTCTGAAGGACAGAAGATCCATGGTGTTTCTTAGATGAAACAGCAAATCATTCCAAGCTTTTGCCGCACAGTGAAAGAAGCTTCTGCCACCCCATTGGGCTTTTTTTACACGCGGCACTACGACCAGCTTGGCCCCCTTTGATCGTAGTGTTCTTTCCGGAGTATACCATTGGAGTCGCCATTTTAAATACTCCGGCCCTGTGCCCTGGAGTGCTTTAAAAACCATGCATAGAGCCTTAAAGCGTACTCGACTCCTTACTGGGAGCCAATGCAATTTTTTTATGTCTTTAGATACCGAAGAAAATCTTGATGTTCCTGTGAGCAGTCTAGCTGCTGCATTCTGTAACACTTGTAGCTTGTTCAAGGATCTCTGCTGAGCATTTAGGTAAAGACTATTGCAATAGTCCAGTCTCGCCATCACAAGAGCCGTGACCACTGTTTGCCTACTTTCCAGGGGCAAAATGGCAATATTTTCCTAAGCATTCTCATAACAAACATTGTTTTTGATGCCACTGCATTTACTTGGGGCCCGAAGGTGAGTCTCTCGTCCACTATTACATCCAGGTTTTTTACCTTATTTGTGGGAACGGGAGAGTGCCCATCGAGTCCGGCCACCACTTGGGTGTCCAAAAGTTGGCATTATTCCCGAACAATATAACCTGGGTTTTGCCCGAGTTGAGTTTTAGGCAGTTCTCTGCCATCCAATTTCCCACTGACAGCATGCAGTCCTGGAAACGTCCTTCAATGCCTGCCTCTTTGCCTGGTGTCAAAGATACCACAATTTGGGTATCATCCGCATAAGAGGTGAGACCAAATCCAAATGCGCTTATAATAGGAGCCAAAGCGCTGACATAAACATTGAAAAGCGTTGGGCTGAGAGAGGACTCCTGTGGCACGCCACAGGGCAGTGCAAAAGAATTGGACTGATAGTCTCCCAGTGCCACGATTTGTCTTCTGTCAGCAAGAAAAGATCTCACAAGATCCCAGGCTTTCCCACGGATTCCACACGCTTTTAGACGGTCCATTAGTATAACGTGATGGACCGTGTCGAAGGCAGCGGACAGATCCAATAGGATCAGGGCCGACCTGCCTCCCGATCAACAGCTTCCTGATCTCCTCCGTGGCTTTAATGATTGCGGACTCTGTGCTGTGTCCTCTCTGAAGCCATATTGAGAGGGATCCAACGCTTGAGTCTTTGCTAAAAAGAAGCTTAGTTGTCTATTCATTATTTTTTCAATCAATTTTGCTGGTAATGGGAGTCTCGAAATAGGGCGAAAATTGTTCGGGTCTTTAGGGTCCAAGCTGGGCTTTTTAGAAGGGGCAGGATAGAAGCCAATTTCCAACGAATGGGGAAATGCCCTGTTAAAAACATAGTATTAAATATGGATGACAAAGTTCCTGCAATCGGGCCCGGGGCCAGTTTGATCACCGCAACTGGACATGGGTCATATGGTGACCCTGAATTTACATCCATGAGGATCTTTTGAGTATCAGCAGGGGACACTGGCAAAAATATCTCAAAAGTGGAGGTGGGAGCCCTCACTACCTTGGATTCTTCCCCACCTATATTCGTCCTGGCTAAGCTTGCCCCACTAAAGGCCAAGAAAATAGATTCCACCTTGGACAGAAAAAAATTGGCAATTTCTTCACATAATTCCTGACTTGGTTGAACTATGGTGGGCCTAGGTGAGGCCAAGGTGGCAACTGTTCTAAACAATTCTTTTACTGAATTCTTTGTTCCTTCAATACGGATTGCATAGAATTTTTGTTTAGCCGCAAAAATAAGTTGTTTATAGTTTTGCAGGCTGAGTTTGTAGGATTTTTTCTCAGGTTCCTTATAGCTTCTCCTCCACCTCCGCTCAAACTGTTTGCAAATGAGTTTTTGATTTCTTAACTCCTCTGTAAACCATGGAGCGGAGGGATGTAATCTTTTTGGACGGAGGATTTTAATTGGAGCTATTATGTCACAGGCTTGCTCCAGCCATTCCGTGTATACCAGGCTCGCCTCTTCCACTTCCAGCGGCAATTGAAATGTTGTGGAGGTGAGCAGCTCCTGTAGAATTGTCCCCTCGGTTTTATTCCAAGCTCTCGTTCTTATATGTTCCTTAGGACCTAAACCCCACGCGCTATGCTCACTCATTGTTATCTCAAATTGCACGGCTGCGTGATCAGACCACACCAGGGGTGAGAGGCCCATAAATTGAAGACTCGGATGATTAGAGAAGATCCCATCCAAGGTATGTCCTGCCACATGAGTAGGACCAACCACCTGCTGCTTCAGATCAGCACCATGCATCAAATCATTTAAAATCACTGTGTCTGGCTCACCCAGTGCTTCCAAATGAAAGTTAAAATCTCCCATAATTGTATATGCCTCTGAGTAAATACCCTCTTCTAGTAAATTTCCAAGGGATGCTAAAAAGGGATTTCTAATACCTGGCGGCCTATACAATAAACACCCCTTGAAGGTGTGATGATGGGAAAGACTGAGGTTGAAAAACAAGGCCTCACATGTATCTATTGGGATAGGCTGAAAGGCTGCCTTAATTGATCCATGATAGTGAGTGCATGTGTCTATCTAGAGGGGTGTGCTTATGTCTGAACTGGAGGGTGGGAGCATGTCTCGTGGAGTGTGTGCATGCATGGGATTGTGTGTCTCTACAGTAAGAGATGTGTCAGTCTATGTAGGGGTGTGTGCATCTGTAGTGTAGTTATGTGTCAGTGCAATGGGGTTGTTTGAGAGCACAGTGGGTGTGTTTGTCCTGGGTGAGTGTGTCACTGCATTTGGGTTGTGGGTATGTGCAGTGAGTATGTCAGTAAGGTAAGATGAAAGGCAAGGAACCAGTTGGGATGGAAGCAGGCCAGGCATCTCATGACAGACAACACCTACCCAGCTGCACAGAATTTATAATCCCTTTCATTTTTACTGCAACACTGAGGTACTGCCCCTTAATATTGACTTCAGAATATCGTGCTACAAGAATATTGTGTACAAAATATTGAGGACCGAAATATTGAGAAGGTAATTGGTAAGTAAAGATGTACTATTCTCAACTCCAGACTCTATATTTTGATCCTTGGTAATTTGGCAGCATAATGTTTCTTTAGTAGATAATTCAACATACAACCAACATGGATGGTTGTGCAAATGAGCTGCAGCTTGCTTTTTGGACAAGCATGCCCAAATTACTGTACCTGAAGTCAATTATTCACCTTCAATTATTGCTGTGTTTCAGTACTTAAGGAGAATATCACTTTTCTCAGTGATAAAATCAAGTTCTTCTTTAACATTTTTGCAAATTATTGATATTACTGGTCGGTTTTATCAAAACAAAAATCCATTAATGTTTCTGCGTCAGTCCGCATAACTGATTTGGGAATAGGTGAGACAAGTTGATGGTCTTACAGGACATGCAGATTT
This sequence comes from Calotriton arnoldi, assembly GCA_963921515.1. NCBI lineage: Eukaryota > Metazoa > Chordata > Amphibia > Caudata > Salamandridae > Calotriton > Calotriton arnoldi. The sequence goes on from CAWUFW010018144.1 coordinate 185,370, forward strand.
CTGCCGCATTTTGTCTTATGAACAAGAAGATCATTCAAAAATGTCCACATCCCTGCAACAGGTCAGGCACTTCAAGGGGGATGCCAAGTGTTCCAAGTGGGCACATCCCCCACTGGTGGGCAGACACCAGGTTGGCTAGTGTAGCGCTTGGGGAGGAGTTTGCACCAGATAGTGTGGGGGATAGCATAGAGGCTACCGTAGTGTCCTTGGGTGATGGAGAGATGGTGCAGAGAACTCACATGCCTAGTCGCACTAGGAAATGCAGGCTGTGGGTCACCATCAATGGGCAGAGGGTTGAGGCTCTGAGAGACACTGGAGCCTGCATGGCAACTGTCAGATGTCATCTGGTGACCTCAGAGCAGGAAGTCCCCAATGAATTCCACCAGGTTATTGCAGCGACAACTATGAGAGCCACTATCCAGTGGTTCTGGTTCCCTTTGAGTGGGGGGGGGTCTCAGGTTCCTTGAGGGTAGCTGTGAGTCCATTCATGCCTGTGGATTGTCTGTTTGGCAATGGCCTAGGGCAGTGGCGGCTCCTCCATTGGGGCGTGGGGGCGTTGCCCCACTGCTTCCTCGCAGTGCGAGAAGCAGAAACATGAAATGGTAAAACTACCATTTCATGTTTCTGCTTCGCACGGCGGGAAAGCAGAAGTGCCTGGAGTGCCTGGTTGGGGGCGGGCGGGTGGGCGTTCATTCTCGAGTGCAGGGGAGGCGTGGCTAGCCCACTGTCTTTGGTGCTGACGGTTTGTTCGGCCCTAGGGCCGACCAAACCAGTCATGCGCAGTTGCGCACTCTCGCTTGTTCTCAGCCTACATAGAGAAAATGGCCCCTGGCCTACAGGTGCCCGGCCGGGCGCCGCCCGCCTCCAATCACAACGCTGCTGGCTTAGGGGAATGGGAAGGAGGCTGCCTAGGTTTACACAGGCCCGGCCGGGAGCAGCAGGAGCGGTGGCGCGTGATCCGGAGGAAGCAGTGGGAGGGAGGTAGTAAGGTAAGTTTAGTTTTAATTTTATTTTCATTACTGTCCCGCTCCCCCCGCGCGAACCCTCCCCCCTGCCTGCCGCGACTGGTTTTACAAGATTGCTTGTCAGGACTGCAATGATTTTTCTCGATAAACCTGAATTCGAACTTCTATGCTATAAGAAACGCTCCGGAGTGAGGCGTTGTGTTAGATAACACCGCTCTAAAGCACCATAGTTCTCTATAAAACAGCTTTAAATGGACATGTACCCGCACTTTAATTTGAGCCCTAGAGAGTGCAGGCACCTCCAAGCACAGGCCGAGAGCCTCATCTGTTGTTGTGGTAGGCCCCTGGAGTTGTACAGCACTCGGGTTGAACTCTTTGGCCAGCGAGTTCACCATCCTTCCGGCTGGGCGTGCTCATTTTTCCCGCTTACTCAGGGAAACACGAAGGGTGCTGCTGCCGAGTTTCCTGACAACGAAGCACAAAAAAATATGCTTCACTAATTTTAATTTAGTCTTTCTGTAAATACCTCCATGGCTTTTGAAAGTGCACATCCAGTTCCAAGCGTCTCAGGCTCATTTACTCGCTATCCGAAGCTGGGTTTCCTTACTTCACGATTCTCCGGGCACATTTCGTGCACCTAGATGAAAGTGCCTACAGTCAAGGAAATCGGGCCCCTAACAAAGAGCTTGCCCTGGAGTTGTCTCCCAACCTGTTTAAGAAGAGCGAAAATAGTGAGGGGGCCTTTGCTTTGCATCCTAAATGCATTAGCATCTCTGACGTCAGCGAAGGAGAGGACAGGGCTATTTGAACAGCGTGGAATTTGACAGCTTGAGGACTGCGAGCCACCCGAGGGGTCTCGGTGCACCGGGATTTGCCAACCATACGCCTGCTTGTCAGAACAAAATATGTCGCCTGCTATGCGATAGTGGAGCTTAAAAAGAATAAGGGCTTCTTAAGGGGAACCTAAATTTAGAGCTCTGAATGTTTAGGTGTCAGTGTTCATTTGAAAGGGCAGACAGCCAGAGAAAATAAAAGAAGCGAAGCGCTGCGTTCAGAGACAGAAATAGGGAGTGGGGAGATTTATGTTTCACAACAAAACACAGCGGAGATCAGCAGTAAAGCTACTGTATGATTAACTTTGTTTTAGTCAGTCATGTTTATCAGCATCAAAGTCTAGGAATGCACCCGGTTTGTATTTTTAAAATTAAAAAGGATACCTGCATAACCTACATGAAATAAATCGTCGAACAGTAATCCAGGGTCAAGGAATGACTTCAGTGTTAAGGAAAAGCCACCAATCTTGCTTAACATTGTTAAAAATCTGAGGCTGAACTTTGATGCGAGTCTGGCCCTGGAGGCGAAATTTACTGCTGTAGTCCAAGCAACTTTCATCTAAATCCACATGCCCAAACTAATTTCACACATCACCGTGGATTCATCCTGAGCAGTTACACAGCGCATGCTTCTGCGCCTCGTGTGTATTCTATTTTGAGCATTATTTTCTAGCGCCAGCAGAGATGGCCAGAGAGATGATTTTTATGAGCTGCAGCAGCTGGGCCTCGTCGTTGAAAATGCCACCGTGGACTGTTGAAGTGCACTGATTGGAAGACTCCTGAGGGTCAGTGTTGTTTTATTTACTTGCTGTAGTGTCGGGCTCACTTTAATCTTTCATCCTGTCTTTTTCTTCCTACCCTGCACTGCCCTTGACCTGTCTGTCGCTCTCTCATTTTCACCCGCTGTTTTCTCTCCCCAACACACTCTCTTTACAAAGGATGGTAGGAAGATGGAAAAAGGTAGCCTGATTGTGCGCCGATTTACCAGCCGGAACTTTGCCTAATCAATTTTCTATCAGGGAAGGCTCAGCACTTTCCTCCATTACTTTGGTTAATGATGGGGAGCAGGTGATTCAGCTACCTATCAGCTCTTCATAAACATGGTCTGCAATATGGAAGCAAAGGCTCCGGTTGATTGGGCTACGTGTTTGGGCTTTTCAAAGATGGTTTGCAACAAAGGGCCATCTTCGACTATGGACCAGATTGTGGGTGCTGCATTGTGTGTGAAAGGCATCATGGAGTGAGTGTCGTAATGCATATTTACCGGTCCAGCAGAATTGAAGTCTGTCATTCAACATACTCTGAGGAAGGCTTGTGCTTCATATTCACACACAAGGCTGTGCAAACCTTTGCCTCGGCAATGCAGCCTTCACAGCTGCAAACTCACCCTCTTTAGGGAGTGACATCCCCTCTCGATGTCTTACACCCTCTCACCCGCCAACCTGCTTTCTCACCCGCTTGCTTCTGGGTGAAACAGACACGGGCTGCAATGCAGAACAGGGATTTAGAACAGCAGGGACGCCAAACAATATGCAGATATTAACGTTAATTTGTTTTTTGGTTAGTCCTCTCTAGTAGCAGCATTAGTGACAATCACTGCGGGACGCTGAATTTCAATAGTTTAAATTAAATACTTCATAGTGTCATTAAGTGTGTTTCCTGTTCTGTGAAACGAACGCCAGACAGACAGCTGAGCTAATCAAAATCAAGCCTTCCTCCCAGGGTACCTGCTGGCCTGAAAGAAATTCAAATGTACACTACAACGAGTTAATCTGCAATTGTTAAGGCTAATCTGCAAGTGTAAAGGGTGGTTGGGAGCTGGATATTGGGAAATTGGCATTAATTGATCAAATCACTCCAAGGTTTGTGGCAAATATTTATTGTTTTTGAGCATCAGTGCAAAGAGTTAACAACTGAGCTGTAAAGTAAGTGTGTGCTTTTAATTGTAATTGTGTATATATACATATAGCCTTTACTACCCCATACCAGGTATTGAAGGGACAGTTATGTTAAAAAAATGCATTAATAGTGCACTGTTAGCTCTGAATCTTGCTTACCCCAATCACATGATACATATAACTTATAAGGGAACGGTTTTCAGTCTGTGTGGATGACTTCCTTATGTATTTATCTGTATTCATGCACTAAGCACATTACACAGATAGTACAGTGAGCAATTGACTGTATGTGAGGCTGCACGTCACACACATTTTACAGCATTTTAGTTTTAGAAACACAAGCACGTATGCTCGGAGAAGCGGGCGGCATGACCTTGGGTATACTGAATAAGCAGCTACCTATGTTGTTGAGTGACATCTCTTTATTAATGTAATAACTGCACTTTCACAATTGCTTTATTAACCTTCCTGCTTTCTCAAATTTGCTTGAAAATGCACCATTTGTCCATTCTTTTTTCAACATTTTCTCGGGGGAGAACCCCCCGAGCCCCCAGTAGGTTGTTCGGGCTCGCTCGCCGCAGTGCAGCACAACATTCATTTTACGCCCCACCACTTTCAAATGTCACCAGCCGCCACTGGCCTAGGGCACACCATCTAGAAGGAGGTGGAGCTCAGGTCGCACTTTGAGATATTAGTGTTGCCTGAGTGGGTGTGCCTGACCATGCGGTCCATGGACACCCGAGAGGGTAGTCAGGAGGACCTGGAGCCTGGAAGAATGGCCTATGTGCCTGCCAACAAGACGAAGGGCAAGGGGCATGGGAACCTCGCTCCAGAAGCTCCCACGGTCAGGGAGGAGGCTGAACCTGAGGGTGATGCCCTGGATTCTACTGGGAATTAAATTTCTGCCCTGGAGAGCCTACCTAAGCAGACTAATTGGCAGAAGGAAAGGGGTCCCACCAATGAGGAGTTCTGCAAGGCACAGAAGGACCATGCCACCCAGCACCAGGATGCTATACCTCTGAGATCAGTGATTGAGCCCACAAAGGCCAGGGCACTGATTGGGATCTTTACTGGAATGGGGTTCCCCAAGGAGGTCGTATCTGACTGAGGCACCAACTTCATGTCTGAGCACATGAAAGCCACGTGGAAGGAGTGTAGGGTAACCTCTAAGTTCTCCACTCCTTACTAACCGTAAACTAACAGGGTTGTTAAAAGGTTCAATAAGACCCTAACGGGCATGATCATGGGCCTATTGGAGCCCATGAGGTGGAAGTGGGATCTCCTACTGCCATGTCTTTTGTTTGCTTACAGGAAAGTACCCCAGAAGGGGGTTGGCTTCAGTCCCTTTGAACTTCTGTACAGGCACCATATGAGAGGACCTCTCAGTTTGATGAAGGGGAGCTGGGAGCAAGCTCCCAGGAAGGCCCCCCAGGATGTGGCAAGCTACATGCTGGCACTCCGTACCCAGATAAAGAGAATTTAGTAGCCAGCCAGGAGGTCATGAAAGGGTGGTAGGACCAGAAGCCACTCTGGTTCTGTTTTAGCCTTTCTAAAAAGTGAGTGTGATGGAACCCAGGGCTCTGCAAGACTGTTAGTCCGGACCTTATGAGGTGAAAGAGCGCAAGAGTGAGGTCACCTACCTGGTGAACCTTAAGACTCCCAGGACCCCTTTAAGGGTTCTGCACATCAATCGCCTCAAACTGTACTGTGAGAGGTCTGAGGTAACCATGCTCCTGGTCACGGATGATGGAGTGGAGGAGAAGAGTGAACCTCTCCCCGATCTCCTCTCTTCCAAGGAGCAGGATGGGTCAGTGGAGGGTGTCAGCCTCTCCCATACCCTGCAAAAAGAACAATTGATGGACAGAATGCAGAACAATATCATACATTCACCCCAGTACAGAGATATGGGCCTAAATCCATCGTTTTTTTTCTCACCATGCCATTCCAGTTTGGACCCAGCCATATGCAAATCAGTCTTGACCCTGCGCCCAATGGGAACAGTCCAGCCCGAACTGCCAGGTCAGGTCCTCCCTGGACTGGAAACAAGCATCCTAGGACCGGTTTCGGGCTTTCAGCCCTCATCAGCCAGGATAGCTTGACTCCAGTGGCATGGAGAGCACGGGACCCACGTCTGTGCATCCCCGTCCCACTCAGGGTGACAAATTCAAAAAGAACAATTGATGGACAGAATGCAGAACAATATCATACATTCACCCCAGAACAGAGATCTGGGCCTAAATCCATCGTTCTTTTGCTCACCATGCCATTCCAGTTTGGACCCAGCCATATGCAAATCAGTCTTGACCTTGCGCCCAAAGGGAACAGTCCAGCCCGAACTGCCAGGTCAGGTCCTCCCTGGACTGGAAACAAGCATCCTAGGACCGGTTTCGGGCTTTCAGCCCTCATCAGCCAGGATAGCTTGACTCCAGTGGCATGGAGAGCACGGGACCCACGTCTGGGCATACCCGTCCCACTCGGGGTGACAAATGCAAAAAGAACAATTGATGGACAGAATGCAGAACAATATCATACATTCACCCCAGTACAGAGATCTGGGCCTAAATCCATCGTTTTTTGCTCACCATGCCATTCCAGTTTGGACCCAGTCATATGCAAATCAGTCTTGACCCTGCGCCCAATGGGAACAGTCCAGCCCGAACTGCCAGGTCAGGTCCTCCCTGGACTGGAGGTACAGGGTCAAGACTGATTTGCATATAGCTGTGTCTGAACTGGGGAGGCGAATTGAGCTAAAGAACGATGATGGATTCAACCCAGATCTGTGACTGGGGGTGAGTGTGTGAAAAGTTTCAGCGCTCCGTCCATCATCTCCTTGTGTTTGCTTTGTTCACCCTAGGTTGGCAGGGTATGCCCAGACGTGGGTCCCTTGCTCACTTTGCCACTGGATTCAAGCTAGCCTGGCTGATGAGGGCTGTTAGCCCGAAACCGGTCCCAGGATGCTTGTTTCCGGTCCAGGGAAGACATGGCTTGGCAGTTCGGGCTGGACTGTTCCCATGAGGCGCAGGGTCAAGACTGATTTGCATATAGCTGTGTCTGAACTGGGGTGGTTAAGTGAGCCAAAGAACGATGATGGATTCAACCCAGATCTGTGACTGGGGGTGAGTGTCTGAAAAGTTTCAGCGCTCCGTCCATCATCTCCTTGTGTTTGCTTTGTTCTCCCCTACCCTGAACCTAGATTAACATATAGTCTGCTGCCAGCTGTCAATTTTCTTCCTTATCCCAGGACTCACTCCATGGTGAATCTATGTTATTGATACGGGGACAGCATGTCTGTGAAGAGTAAAATCTACAGGCTGTCTGACAAGGTGAGAGCCAGCTCAAAGGAGGAAGTCTCCGAAATGCTGGAGTTAGAGGTCATTGAGCCCTCGAACAGTCCTTGGTCCAACCCAGTGGTGTTGGTCCCCAAGGCTGCTCCTCCAGGTACCACTCCAGAACTTCAGTACTGCATGGATTACAGAGGGTTCAATGCAGTCACCAAGACTAATGCACAACCAATCCCACGAGCTGATGAGCTCATAGATCGGTTGGGAGCAGCCAAGTTCCTGAGCACATTTGAGCTAACATCTGGGTAGTGGCATATTGTCTTAACCGAGGGGCTCAAAGAGAGGTCTGTGTTCTCTATACCAGAAGGGCACGTCCAGTTCTGGGTAATGCCCTTTGGGCTGAAGAACGCCCCTACCACCTTCCAGAGATTGGTCAACCAGGTCCTGACTGAGTTAGAGAACTTCAGTGCCACCTATCTAGATGGCATTGCGGTCTTCAGCTATAGGTAGGAGGACCATCTGTGCTACCTCAGGGAAGTGCTTCAGGCTCTGAAGAGGGCAGGCCTGACTAGAAAGGCAGTAACTACCAGATAGGGCAGGGTTCAATTGTCTATTTGGGACATCGATTGGGAGGAAGCAAAGTGCAGCCCCTCCAGGCCAAGATTGAGACCATTCTGACTTGGAAATGCTCCAAGATCCAGACAGATGTTAGAGCTTTATTAGGCCTCACTGGTTATTACAGGAGATTCATCAAGGGGTATGGCACCATTGGTGCACCCCTGACAGAGCTGACCTTTAGGAAGCAGCCCAGACAGGTGATCTGGATGGAGATGTGCAAGAATGCTTTTGACACCCTGAAGGAGCTATGTACACAGCACCTGTGCTCAACGGCTGTGTTCTCACATCTAAATGGAGAGGGAGTGGATCAATCTATAGCCTTCATCAGTAGGAGGTTGCTTACCCGGGAAGAGAGATGGAGTGCAATAGAGAGGGAAGCCTTTGCAGTGGTCTGGGCACTGAAAAAGAGAAGCTGAGACCATACCTGTTTGGTGCTCACTTCCGGGTTCAGACAGACCACAGGCCCCTCAGGTGGCTAATGCAGATGACGGTGAGAATCTCAAACTATTGAGCTTGTCCATGTCCATACAGGGAATAAAGTTCATGGTGGAATACCATCCTGGAAAAGACCACATCAATGTTGATGGTCTCTCCAGGTTTTTCCACCTTAATGAAGGGAACTCTCAAGGGGTTGGGTAGTTCTCTGCACTTTCAGCTGGGGGACACACAAAAACCTGCCATTCTTGGTGTGGTTTACCCCCCAACGTTTTGCCTTAAACCATCCTGTTTGCTGAATTTGTTTTTGCTGGCTTTGGAAATATGCACACTTTACCACTGCTAACCAATGCTAAAGTGCATGTGCTCTCTCCCTAAAACATGTTATGTTATGTTAATTGCCATTTATATAGCGCAAAAAAATCACCAACGGTCTCTAAGCGCTTATGAGGGAACATAAATCAAAACCAGGGTTACCGATCCCAATGTCCGGGCGATCAGGGCGTAGCTTGTCCAAAAGCCTGTATGAACAAGAAGGTCTTTAGTTTCCTCCTAAAGGGAAGTAGAGTGGCTTCCCTGTGCAGACTCTCTGGCAGCTTGTTCCAAAGCTGGGGAATCACAACTGAAAAAGCTCGGCCCCCCATGGTGACTTTGTCAAACCGTGGGCAGGACAACAAGCTTGCCTCAGACGATCGGAGGCATCGTCCTGGCACATAACTCTTCAAACGGTCCTTGATGTAATCAGGGGCCGTTCCATGTAGGGCTTTGTGTGCAATACACAGACCCTTAAACCTAGCCCTCTGCTTGATTGGGAGCCAATGTAGTTGTTGCAGCAATGGTGTGGCATGTGATCTTCTAGGGAGTTTGAAAATCAGTCTCGCTGCACCGTTCATGACCACTTAAAGCTTCCCTGAAAATTTGTCAGTAGCCCAATATATAGTGCATTACCGTAGTCCAGTCGTGACACGATTAGTGCCGACACTATGGTGCGCATGGTGAAGAATGACAGGAGGGGTACAAGTTTCCGGAGTTGCCTCATAAGGCCCACACAATTCCCTACCACAGCGGTCACCTGGTTATTCAGCGTTAGCTTGGTGTCCAACTTAATACCTAAGCTCTTCACAACTGGCACCGGTATCGGAGTGGTGCCTAGCTCTTGTGGCCAAAAGGAATTGGACCAAGGGTTGCTCCCTGTGGTAATAGCTAGTACCTCAGTCTTATCAGGATTTACTTTCACCGAGTTGGTAGTCATCCAATTCATAGTAAACAAAAGAATGTTCTGTACGTTAGACTGTGACTGTGTGGAATTGTCGATCCGCAAGATTAGTTGTGTATCGTCAGCGTAATTGAACACTTGACATTCCAATTTTGCTAATGCTTCCACGAGTGGCTGAAGATAGATTTAAAGAGCAGGGGGGACAGCGCAGAGCCCTGCGGGACACCACACGGCAAAGCGCCTTTCCTGGACACACATTCCCCCAGTTGGACCTTTTATGACCGATCCTTCAGGAAGGAGGCAATCCATCGATACACAGTGCCAATGATTCCCAGCCCCTGTAGACGGGTCAGCAGCTGAGCATTTTTCACTGTGTCAAACGCGGCTGGAAGATCCAATAGGATCAACGCCGACGATTTCTTTTATCGGCTGCGAGCCTCAGCTCGTCCAGCACCGAGAGCATCACTAGCTCTGTACTGTTGTGGGCCCTGAATCCCGCTTGCCGCGCATGGAGCAACTGATGTTCCTCCAAAAAGGACGAGAGCGTTCTAAGCACATGCTGCTCTACTACCTTAGCCAAGAAGGGAAGTCTGGATATTGGTCGATAGTTCTTCAAATTGTTAACATCCGTCCCAGCTTTCTTCAGCAGCGGAGTCACCATGGCTTCCTTAAAGTTGAGAGGAACCTTCCCAGTTACCAGGGACAGGTTTAGCAAGGACAACAGCTCCGACCCCATCACAGGGAGAATAATTTTGAACACCGTGGGTGGGCAGGGGTCATCTGGAGACCCTGATTTCACTTTGGCCATGATATGTGCTGGGGAGTCTGGATCTAATGTTGGAAAAACTGAGAGCTTACCACCCTGAAAGTCCGGTGGTTCCTCCACTAACAGAGGGCATGGGCTTATGTGGGTGTTGCCTATTTCCGTTAGGATATCCTTAACTTTTGTTAGGAAGAAGTCCTGTATCTTATTGCACTCAGCCAAATTGGCAACCGACTTCTGTTCATTCTTTTGACTCAGTTCCCTCAACACATTAAAGGTCTCCTTCTGAGTATCCTTGGCCTCCTTGATCTTCAACTCATAGTACTCTGATTTCTTTGCAATGATGGCTGTTTTATAAAGGGCTAGCTTTGTTTTATATTCCTCCCGGGCCTCCGGATCGTATGACTCCGCCATTGCCTTTCACACTGGCGTAGGATTTGTTTCTTTCCTCTTAATTCCTCTGTATACCATGGGGCACCCTTAACTCTGTTCATTACCCTTTCCTTCCGTGCAGGGGCCACCTTATCAATGGCTTTCCTCAGCCGGCTTGTGAGCCTCTCACATTCCAGATCCGGGTCCACCATCTGTCTCCCTGGGTATGTTGTCTCATACAATGCCTCCCTCAGACTGGCTTCCTCTATTTTATGCCAATTCCTTACCGTCCTCCATGCTGGGGGTAGGTACTTTAGCCAACTGGGCAAAGGGATCAAGAAACTGATCAGATGGTGATATGACCAACTACATGGCCTACACTATATTAGTTGTGCAGCGGGCAGCGTAGTCCAAATGAGGTCTAGAGTATGGCCCTTCACATGAGTAGGGATCTCCACGATTTGTTTCAGCCCCAGCATGGTCATCGCCTCTCCGAACCTGCTGGTCGAGGGCTCTCTAGGTGCCTGGTCCCAGTGGTAGTTAAAGTCCCCCACCACTAGGATCTGTTGATATCTGGTAGGATTGACTTGCACAGAATTGGCTTATTTAATTTACTTGTTAGTCCCTAGTAAGGTGGTACCACCTGTGTCCGGGGCCTGTAAGTTCAATGCTACTAGTTTGCCTGCAGCACTGATTGTGCCACCCACTTTAGTAGCTCTTTAAACATGTCTGAGGTCTTCCATTGAAGCCTGTGTGTGAAGATTTGAAACTTCCACAGCGACCTGGCAAAATAAACCTTTTGCAGGACCAATCCTTCCTTTTTAATACATATAGGATAGGTCAACCCTCAGGTAGGCCCTGGACCGCCCAGACGGCAGGGTGCAGTTCATTTAAAAAGTGGGATATGTACTTTTTAGTTTTACATGTTACTGATAGTGAAAAGCTCTTAAATTAATTTTTCACTACTGCAAGACCAACCTCTCCCATAGGCTAACATTTGAATTACCTTATTATATTTAATGAGCTGTAATTTCCAAATGAGAGCAGATACCCAGTTCATGTTTGGTGTCTTTGAATTGTAAAGAAAAATCCTAACTTATAGTAAAATCGGATTTTAAATTACAATTTTGAAAATGGCACTTTTAGAAAGTTAGCATTATCCTGCCTTAATCATTTAGTGGTTGCAGCCAGCCTCTGGGTCACATGACTGGGTGTAGTTGGCTGTTGGGCTTTGTGTATTCCTCCTAGACAGACACATACAATAAAGAGCTTAGGTGGGCCTGGATGGGCTATCACTGGCAGGATGGAAGGGCAGAGCTGGGCACACCCCTACTTACAGTTGAATATGCTGTGTCCTACCTTCACACAAAGGGCTGCATACCCAATGTAGTTAGTCTGGAGCCAGGAAAAGGAAGGCAGGATTCCGCTGGAATTCAAAGGGAAACCTCTAGAAGTTCCTAACCACTTCAAAGGCACAAATGGGTATAAATATTGCCCCCCATACACCAACTCTTCAGTACATTTCTGGGCCTGTGGATACTCTGATAGGAAGAAGTACTGCTGTGCTGCTGAAAGGACTGCCACTCTGGTGGACTGCTGCTCTGAAGGACTGTTGCCATTCTGTGCTGAACTGCTGCCTGTTGCCTGCTGCCCTCATGCTTGGGTGAGAAGGACTGGGCCTGCATCTGTTGAACCCAGGAACCCAGAGTGATTCCAAGGGCTAGTTGGTTGGCCTCCTGACTATAGCCTCAGGGACAGAAGGCTCCCACAAACTCAACCCCACCTCAGGAACAGAAGGCTCCCACAACCTCAACCTCAGCACCTGGACTCTGCAGTCTGCCCAGTCAAGTGGTGCCACCCCAGTCCTGGACCCTTGGAAGAGGGCCTAAGGTGTTCTGCCAGCCTCTGTTAATTCACCAAGGCATCTTTTTTGCTGTGCAGAGCAGCCCTGAGCAGAACTGTTGCATCGTCACCGCTGCATGGATCATCCCTGTTGCAAAACCCTGCATCGCATTACAGCCTACTGCTTCATTGGAACCGATCTCGGTGCAGGCCCTCGAATCCCTCGTCAGCGGCATCCTTGACGATAAAAAAGGACTGTGCATCCCAAGCCCTCATCGACAGTATCCTCGACGATGACATGGGACCTTGCATCGCAGCATTGCCACATTCCATAACCAACACATCGCTTTGGCTGCGCAAAGCATCTTCAACGTGTACCCTTGCAATGCTCTGCAAACCAGGATTTAAGGTACTTTGTTCAGCAGGCCTAACTGGGTCCCTGTAGCCAGCCCACTCTCCATCACTGTCTGCATGAACTCGTGACTTTTTCCTGGTCCGACGCTACTATTTCCACAGTTGGCACTTTGTGCTTTTTGGTGCTATTTTCAGAGGTATTGGGGCATATTAGCAGACCCACGTTAAGATCATCGCTGTTTAGCGGCAGGAAACTGCCGCTAAAACGGCGATAATGGGCTTGCTAATATGCATTATGGAATTCCAATAGAAGCCCAGGTTAGATGTCCTGCACATCTAACCTGGGCTTCTATTGAATTCTATAACGCATATTAGCAAGTCCATTATCGCCATTTTAGCGGCAGTTTCCTGCCGCTAAAACGGCGATAATTTTAACGTGGGTCTTGCTAATATGCCCCATTGTTTTTAATTGCATTTCTCCGGTTCTACTGATTGGGTTTTTGCTGTTTTGGTTTTGTTATAGTTATTAAAAAATAACCCCATTTTACCAATCTGGTCTGGGAATACTTTTTGTGCGGTGTTTTTGACTTTATTGCTGTTTGAAACGTTGCACAAATAATTTACACATTGCCTCTGAATTAAGCCTGACTTCTCTGAACAAGTTACCAATAGGGTTGAGCACAGGTTATTTAGGGTTAGCTTGTGCCTCACCCTGACAAGGACTGTGGTTGTTGCTTGACCAGGGCTCACACCCCAGTCAACCAACAACCCAATTTCTCACTGTAGACATGTAACAAGGACTATAGTAGGTAAGACTAGTTTGTTACATGTGAAGTGACCTAGGAGCACCAACATGTAAGACTTGCCTCCATAACATGTCAGATCACAGGACATCAATAGTGGGTGGTGTCTTTTTGGTAAGAATGCCTTTTAACAGTTTTCTGACCAATCAAATGACACTGCGTGAAGACATGTGTGTTGTTTCATTAAAATTAAAAAGACATCCTAATATTTAGAACTAAGGTGAAGCTTCCAAGTAGAAGAGAGTATGGACATAGTAAGTGAAGGAGAACAGCTATCCCTCAGTCCTACAACAAATTTTAAACATGCCATTGAGCATGTATGGCCTAGTAAACATGAAAAAAACTTAGACACCCAATAAAAATGAAACACTTCCCCGCTCTAGTGAAGCAGTACAGCCTATAAGTGTTTGGCACTAAAGAGCACCACTGATGCTGCTTCAGGACCAAGCACTGTAAATTGTACCACACCCTGCATGTTTTGCAAGTCTAAATAATGAGTAAATAAAGTAAAAGAGCATGTTTGGCCCACCAGCAGTGGCACCAAAAAACACTACATTTAACAGGATTGTATATGTGTTATACATTCCTCCAGGGGGCATCGGGGTCAAGCAAAGATTGCAGTACGCATAGAAGATGAGTGTTCTTTGCCGCCACCCTTGTCTCCTTTGAACAGCATTACACGTTTGAAAGACCTGTATGTTACCTTGACTCAATGGTGGGAGGAACGGTAAAAGGTACAAATTGAATACAACCTCGGGAACCATATTTGCAGGCAATAAATACTACAATTGCCATGAACCAGGTTTCTGACCAGGTGCTATAAAAAGTACTTCCGCATTCAACACGAAGCAGATTATTCGTGTTCTGGACGTCGTAAGTCAACTGCCTTTTGTTTCCAGGTCAGAGGTAGCTGTGTCGGTGGTAAGGGTGCTTCTGCACAACCAAGGGGTATATTCACAAGAATGTGTGATAACTACCGCAAGAGTAGCGTAACGCAACTTTCATTATCGCAGCCCATCGCGGGAAAATAACCCTGTGTCAACGTGGAATTCACAACAAGGCGGTACCATGCGATAGTCACCAGATAACGCGTCAAATGTCAGCGTGAAAATCAAAGCCACGCCGAAATAATGCGAAACGCGAATGCTAGAAATCATGCGATGAGGCCAATTGCGGTACAAAAAGTAGCGAAAACCAGCCTCAGGCATGCAAATCCCACGCGTACGGCGGAATTTGCACCATAAAAACCACAGACACAACACACCAGAAACAAGCCAAAGCACGAAGCAACATGGATGCACCCTGACCCAGCGCAGAGGGCAACGCGAACCCCACAACCCCCACAGACCACCAGCAAGGAACAACTGGCTCGGGGAAGGCCAAGGAGAAAAGGGAGAGGAAGACGGGGTGCAGACCGCAGGGAAACAAGACCAAGGCCACGGAGGCGACAGAACACTACCAGCAACTGACCCACAAGCAGACCACCTGGAACGCAGTCGGAGTGCCCAGGAGGCCAATCCAGGAGGCCAAGAGGCGCCGGCAGGACGTGACAACCTAAACCAGGTACAAACCCGCTGCCAACAGGAAGGCAGCAACGGTGACAGGAGGTGGCAGTCCAGAGCCACAGGAGGAGCTGGAGGAAACCCAGGCCACAGTCATCAGTGTGGAGACGGTGCAAGCATGCGGGAGTACGGACACAGCTCGACAGGACCCGACACAACAACAACAGGGTGAGGATCCAACAGGGACTGGGGGACGGGGGTGATGGGCACAATGCCACACATGCACAATGAGGTGTAACACACTGCACACCCACAATTACTCAGGGACATGTCCCCCATCCCCGTGGCACACTGCAGCACACACACATAGCAATAACAGCACATACCATGACAATGTGGCACAAAGTGCAACACCCACACTGCAGAACAGGGGACACAACTGGGTCCACCCAGGCACAGAAACAGAACAATCACATCGGACAGAGCAGGGAACTGTGAGATGCACATCTACCCCTACAACCCCACATCAGCCATGTAGGCCAAATTTACACTGTCCCAAATCAAATAGCCACCACCGCCCAAACAGTCAAAATGTACATTGTCACACAGTCTGCATGCCGACAAGAACAAGGCGCCAACACAATGCCTACATGTACCTCCCCTTCACAATGCAGAGGGACAAACAACACCTCCAGCAGGTCAGAACAGACAACCCATCAGTGATGCCCCAGACGAACACCACAGCCCAGACACCCACGCCCTACAACAGCCCATGGACATCCCACACAACCCACCACCAGGACCAGGGCAGACAAGCTACTCAGAGGAGAACCCAGCCCCTGCAACAGACCACACAGCATGAAGCACCCGCAATCACGGCTGCCTCACAACACTTCACCCACCCACACATGGCACCCCAATGCCAGGTGGCAGAACGCCAAAAGGAGGTGGCCCAACAGGTGAGGGTGTTGCCGAACCCATGGAATGCGAAGTAGAACACATATGTGGGTGTCCAATACCCTTCAGGGACCCCCCACACATCACAAAGGAGACCCACACCTCCACAGAGACACATGCACATATCATGTGGAACTGGCTACGGGCACGTGCGCCCGGCCCCTTTATTGGCAGGGCCACATGTACAGTGACGCCTGTGCTGGATGTGTGTGGGGTGAGTATAAGCCAGCCCGCACGGAGTGCTTGGTGCTGCCAACAACCTGAACAGTGGACACCAGTGTAATGGAAACAGAAAACACCAGCATAACAGAGTCAAATGCAGAGCAACATGGAGGGATCCGGAGTAAGGACAGAGGTCACCCAATAGTCAGTCTGGACGTTCCTTGAGTGGCAGTGCACTGAGGTAGGGGAACTAGAGAAGAGCGCGCTCATGTGAAGAAATTGCTAGGATTGTGTCCCTTCGGGTCAGTCCTGATGCAGATGCAGTGGGGTGTGTTACACCTGCATCAACTTCCTCATCAACGTCCCAGGTCTCCCACACTGCCTGAGGTGACAGTTGCGTCCGCAGTCCACAGCGCAATACCCACTAATAGATCCGGGTGTGTAGCTTGACTACCACCACCAGTCTGCATTCCTGCCTTGGGGCTGTTGCCTCCTGCCCTTCCATTTTCTGTGCCCTCTCCCTTCCGCACACTTGACACATCTTCCTCATCATAGTCCCAGGTCTTCCCCACTGCATGAGGTGACATTGCTGCGCAACCTCACAACAGCACAAGACACAATCAGTAACGGACAATGGCTTGCGGTGCACTGAGTCACTGGCACCTGGAGTGCTGAGCAGGGTATCAGGCCGATGATGGCATCCACGACAGGTCTGAGCAACTCCTTAGGTCTGTCAGGACCACCTTTTCGACTCTGGCAGATGGCGGTTGAAGGTGGTCCTTGCGGTGGTGGCGTGTGCCCCCTGCGGTGATGCGACGTCCTGGCCGGTCATGACTCGATGCCATGTGTGGGCGCTGGTGGACCGCAGTTGGGGCCGGAGGAGGCGGACAGCGCAGGGCCAAAGACACATGGCGTTGATGACCCCAAGACCATCGCTACAGAGGCCATTCAATGTCTCAGAAGAAGGGGTCCCAGGCCTGAGCAGCACAGAGTTAGTGGCCCCGGATGCACTGCGGCTGGCACAGGCACCCAGCCACGGGACGGTGACTTGCGGTGCAGTCAGATGGGCCATGCGACCTGAGCAGGTCCCCATCAATGTCCGAGGTGTATGTTGCGGAGGGTTTCGGGGGACAGTGGAAGGTGTCCTCCAGGGCATGATTCGGAAGGTCTGATGTTATCTGGAAGCATCAAATGGAGGGTGGAAAGCGCAACCCTCGTTTGCACCAACAATTCGGGATCAGCTACATGAGGATGAAAACTAGCCCCTAGTCCATAGACTCAAACGCCACCAATGTACGACCAGTGAGTGTCCATGAATGTCGGGAAACAGACTTAGTGGCACAGGTGCTGTGAGGGCATGCAGTCTGCGATGATGCCGGTACACATATGTGAACTCCAAGAATGCCAAATCAAGGCTCTGTGACCTACTGGACCGCAGTGTAGGCCGGAGGCAGTGGTCAGCAGTGGCCCACAGCCACGGGTCGTTGGCTCGCGAGGCACAGAGTTAGTGACACAGTGGCAGTTGTCGGTAGTGTTCAATCACCTCCGTGACGCTGATCCTGTTCCCTCCGGACTGCAACATGTCATCCTCTTACGCCCCTCCGTGCGTGCGAAGAAATGTATTCTTCCTCTTGAATTACCGATGTTCAGTTCCAAATCTGTGATCCCACTCGTGCACGGCCGAGGGCAGTGGTCCGCGTAGGCACACAGACACGTGTGGTTGTGATGCCATGCACAGACTTGTTGCCACCACATCGGAGGGTGTATTGTGAATTGTTCTCTGCCATAATTGATGTTCACTGCCATGGTGTAATCAAGACTCAGTTCCAAATGTGTGACCTACCTGACCGTGGTGTAGGCCTGAGGCAGCGGTCAGCACGGCCCATTCACCTAGTGTCGCCGGCATAGGTTGGATGGCCCCACCTGCCTGCGTTGTTCAGGTTCAGTGGCACCACGTGTAGCCGGCTGGCGTTGAACAGGGTTAGTGGCACCACGTGTAGCAGGCTGGCGTTGAACAGGGTTAGTGGCACCACGTGTCTCAAGATGCCCATATGGAACTATGCCTCACTGAACTGGGGGGGTCTGGTGCTGTGGCCGCTGGCCAGGATATGCGGTCACTGCAATTCATGACTCAAGACACAGTTCCACATGTGGGACCTACTGGTCCGAAGAGTAGGCCGGGGCGGCAGTGGAGTATGTCAACGAAAAAGGAATAAAGCGGGCCGGTGTCGTGGCGGCCGTGATGGTCTGAGGTGGCTGCCAAGGTCTCGGGCCTCGGGCTTGTGGCTTGCGCCAGCACGTGGTGGGCCCTCCTTGACACACGCCGGTGTCGGAAGGTGATCAGTGTGGCCTGGCTGCGCAGGGGCTGGCCTGACGGGTTCGTGGACCAGCATGCCGGGGTCCGGCAGGCGCACGGCATCTCAGGAAATTCTGCTCACGAGGATGGTGTCGGCCTCGTGGTGAGGTGGGAGGCGCCACCCTGGCAGAGACGTGGGTCTTTCCGGAAGTGGACCACGCCCAGGCCTACGTGGTTTATATTCACACCCCTACGCTGGCGTGGCGTACGCCGGCCCATCCCACTCCGCTGACGCTTAGGGGGGGGCGTAACAGGCAACATTTCCGCGAGGTCCCCCACTGGCTGGGGTGACATGGTGGCGTCCACTACACTCCATGCGCAAGCGGTGTATGTCGCCATGGATATGGGTGTGTTCTGCATACTGCGAGGTGTCCAGCACATCTCCGGCACTGTTGGAATTGTGTACTTTCCCAATCATGGTTCTACTGCATCCTTCACACATGCCTGGTTGCCACCTCTCCCCACATTCGGCTAGTATGTGGCTGAGGTGCCATGCCGTTGCTGGCTCATTTTCAGGGCTTGCCCATGTGGACATTGTAAGTTGTTCTGTCGTGTCTGGTGGGTGGGCATATTGTTGTGCATGTTGTATGTGAATTTGTGACATGTGCATTGCCAGAGTTGTGAGTTGCATGGTTGTGGTGTTGAGGTGTGTGGGGTGTTCATTTGTATATTGCCAAGGGGCTGTACATTTCCCTTGTTGCCATCCTGGGAACACTGGTTGATGATGGACTGTCGGAGGATGAGGGTATCATGCACACTGGCTGTGTATTTGAAGGCGACATTGTTGGGGGTTCCACGGTGTTCTGTTGTTGCCTGCACATTGGTGCGGGACGTGTGCTTCCTGTTGTGGTGGTTGTGTGCTGTGTCACCAGGGGGCACAGGTAGTACATGTGTGCTGTGTATTGCCCCCAACACGTGCGTGCATCCTGCTATGGCGTATGGTCCTTGCTTGGTCTCCAGCGGATCCTGCGCATTGTGTTGTATGTATGGGGACTGGGGTACCAGGGTGATAGTGATGTCCAGGACAGGTGTGGGGGACTTGGATGTGGCTGGCTGTGAGACTCCTCCGACTCTGGTGGGTGTTGGATGGGGGGTCCCAGGGGCCAACAGGTGCAGCCACGCCATCAGCTTTGTGTGGGGTGGGATGTTGGTTGTCCGCTGTGTTGTTGCCCTAGGCCTGTTAGGCGATGATGGTCAGGATGCGTGGGTTAGTTGTCCCTTTCAGCCTGCAGTGGAGGGTGACATTGTCAGATGTTGGGTCTGTGCGGCTGGTACGTTTCCTGGGGTTCCGGTGTCTTTGTCTGCGCTGCGTCTGTGTTGGTCCGGGGGGGGGTGTTCCGGGTGTGGGATGGGGTCCTGGGGTGGTGGGGGTGGGTGTTGTGGCCCTCTTGGGTGTCCGGGCAGCATGATGGGTGACTCCATGGCATCTGTTGCCCTTCGGATGTAGCCCTGGGCTGTGCTCCCTTTTGGTTTGCAGGCTGCCGTCCGAGTATACACCAGGTCAGAGCAGGTGTAGATTTCCTGGTGCTAACGCGCCTTATCGCCTGTTTTGTGTTTTTAGCGCGGATGTGGCTGGTCGTTGTGAATGTTGAGGTGTGCTGTTGTCTCGGCTTTTGTCACGGGAACGCCTACTCTGCATCTCATTAGCGATATTTGCGGGGGTCCTCTGTGGCGATGTTTTTTGAGGCTGCTATCACGGGTAAACTGGTGCTGTGGGCTGTTAACACCAGCTTGTGAATGGGGAGGTAAATTTATCACGACTTTGGCTGCGATAAAGTGCCGTTAATTCGGCGATAACTCCTTGTGAATATGCCCCCAAGTGTTGACATTTCACGGAGTACTGGTAACTCCATATTTGCAGGGATCCTTCAAAAAAGGAAACGGTGTTTGTCTCTGCCATTACATTTCTATCTGGAAAATACTCGCGCTTGCAGAGCAGTGAATTAACTGTCTGTGCAGGTGCGAGTGATTTATGAGAAAGACTATTTTACGCTGCTTCGTTATTGAAAGGACACGTTCTTTGTGCTTGAGTAGCAATAACTTTGAGAGTGGAATCTCTTGATTTTGATTTACTTTTCCTTTGAAAGTTTTGAGTTAACAAACATTCAGTGTGGTGTCACGTGTCTTGGTCCTAAGAAAGATTAAAGAAGGAAGTGTACTAGCTTCAGGAATAATACAATCGTTATTGGATTAAGTAAGACTTTGGAAATTTAAAGTCTTATTGGTTTCTACTTTTCTTCAATATTTCTAACAGGGGTCTGTTTTTTGAGACCAGTGTTTGGTTCAACCCCTATGAAGCTAGGCTTCTCAGTTGATCTGCTATGGATTCTTTTGTTGGGAGTGATGAGGGAAAGTCATACAATAGGATTAGAAAGATAACTCTCTTTTGTATTTCAGCATATGTGAAAAGTTAAAGACGTTCTGGAAGGCTATTGCATCTATTTCTGTGGTCCAAGGTCAACAAATGGTTATTTTTATTTTCACAGGTAATACAGAATATGTATGCGAACATATTGTATGTGGAAGTTACAAACTCAAATCAATAATAGGGTTGTGTATTATTTTACAGGTCTCCTTCCCCGCTGTTCCCGTCCCTTTCGTCCCTCACTTGATCACCCTAGTCATAGTCATAGTCATAGGATTTTATTAAGCGCACATATCACCCGAGGTTCTCAAAGCGCTAGCCAAAACCAGACAAGGGAACCATAACCCTAACATTCTGTGCTATTATAGTAAGCGGAATTGGGGCTATCAAGAGGTGGATAAATTGAGCATCGATCCCGAGGGATTTGTTCATTGAGACGCCACAATGTGATCAGGCAATGCTGTCACTCACAGTGCAAAAGAGACAGTTAATGAAGTGGGCTGGCCATTGCTCCATGCTGTATACTGTTGTGTGAAAGCAATGGTAAATAATAATGTAATAGACTATTGGATGAAGAACACTGACTAAAAGTCCATATATGTAAGTGTGTTGTATTTGTTTTTCAAAAAACAATAGTCTGGCAAGACAGCTAAGCTGTCTCAAATGTCAGACCTAAAATATAGTTAAATCATTAGAGTTCCAACTGAGTAAAACTGGAATTTGCCAGCGAAACAAAGCACTAATCAGGGAAGCAAAAGACCAGTACTCAGAAAAATCAATTACAGTTATCTAGAAATTAAAACCATGCAGACAAAAATATTACAATTTGAAAAAAAAACTATTATGGGAAAAAACAGACTGCCAACACACTCCTGTGAGGAGGTGAAGAAATCGAATCGACTACTGCTCCACATGGAATGGCCATTGTCCTACTAAAGTCCATGCAAAACTCAGTAGAATACAACTCATCTCAAACTGCTATGGAAAATCAACAATTCTGATGAGCAAACAACCAAAAACTGTCCCACAAGGTAAACTACGGAACGGTAGTGCAATCACATTAAAATGATTTCCACAAGAGTGCATCACCAGCAGGCCTCCACGTTGCATGGTTAAGGTACCAGGACCATGTGCCCAGGTGTAAATCAGAACAAGGCTGGAGTATGAAGGTGGGTTCACAAAGGTGCAGAAACTCATCAAACATTCACCATGATGTCATGACCACGCCAAGTATCATAGGAACATAACATCCACTGCCCTTATAGTGTTAACCCACATCACAGCAAAAATCAGTGGTCCAGAAGAGTGCCACCTATTCTACCCACACTGTTGTGCCTACCCCATTGTGGTCTACCCTCAAATGTACAATAGCTTCATTATTGGGCCCTCCATCTTACCTCAATCTTTGAACCTTGGAATAAGCAGATAAGTTCATAGTTCATAGCCAGCCCATTGACGCCAGTACTACAGCCCTATCCGATCCCTGTTTGGGGTGCGTCATCACAATATGTGACAACAAGTATTGGTGAATAATTAAAATGTTGAGTGTTAATCCACAGGTTTGCAAGCCACCTTTTGTACCAGTAGTTAACACGTATTGTGTTCAGTCGACTGAACAATGTACAGAAGACAGCTTGCATTCTGGAACATTGACCAGCATGATGGCTGCAACTAATGGCTACACTCTGCCAACTCACCAACATGGAACTGAATCATGCCAGATTAGACTGAATTTATCATGATTATGAAGATCACCTTTGTCTCAGGCCCATTGGTCTCTTGCTGAAAATTCAACCCGCTCCTGTCCTGTCTGGCAGAGCCCAGGAGTTTCTAGCATCATCAATAAACGAACAGCACACCAGAAATTTGACGATAAAAATGTAAGGAAGACAAAAGTCATGAGGCACACAAACAATGAACCCAGGCAAGGGGAAAGCCCAGAGAACATCAATCAATGGGAAGCTAATGACTGCAGCTGAGCCATTGTAAGGCATGGGCAAAGTTCGCAGTTGCCCAGGGTTACCCCCTTCCAAGTAGCCCAATAGGAAAATGAACGTTCTCTCTATTTCACCTATTTCTCTGTTTGAAACACTCTCCCTCTTCTCTGCCTATCTCTAACTCTGATTCTGTCTCTCGAAATCCTGTGTCACCTTAAGGATTTTTTAGCCCTGGGCAAGACATATTTCATCATTTTTGTGTGATCCTTTTTCTAAACGTTTAGGTACAATTAAGTATTGTTTGGCATCTTGCAAAACTAAATTACCAGAAAATGGGTTCTACAATTCAAAGTTGTTCCAGTTAAGGAGCCCCAAAAAATGACTCTGTCCAGGGTCTCCAAAATCCTTAATATGTCATGGGACAGCAGTGTGACACAGCAGGAGAAGACAGGAGCAGAAAGATGCTGACATACACAGTGACATCACTCACTGAGCAATGAAAAGATAGTCCATCTGAACAAAGGACCTCAGAAAATACAACTGCACTGAAATAGTAACAACGCATGACCTATAGAATGGGAATGCATGCCATCAAACCTTATGAGGGAAAAAATCAGAGTTATGACCAGACTTGACACTTACATATAAGTTGATGCATCACGTAGGACGCTTGTGATAGTGAGGGGTTGATTACATCCGCTTAAATAGAAAGGTTTTAAAAACAGCATCAATGTTAGGTGGCAATGGAGGAATATCAAAATGTTGAAACAATACATGGAGGGTCAAATTTATCAACATTTAGCCTTGGTTTTGCTTCACAAAAATGATGCAAATCAGCATAAAGAGTTGTTTTGGCATTTACTTCTAGTGCGAAACATGTTTTGCGCTGGAAAGTAGCCCCAAAGTAACACAATGTAGTGTATTGAGCTACTTGGTGGTACATAAGCTTTCCCATGCAAACAACCATGGGTTGTTATGCACATCCCTATCTGCTAACAATGGTAGACCGGAATTTGCACTAAAACTGTACACCTCCTTAAGGGAGACGTCAACATTAGAGAATTTTTTTCTCTTTTTAAACATTTTCTAACTTTGCATGTGTGGTATAGAGTACAACACACATACAAAGTTATGAAAGTTTCAAATGATGTCCAAGCTTACTTCTTTATACAGGAAGGGTCCTCTTCCAGTACAAATTCTTTGCTTAACATCATGCACAAAAAAAGGTGCACCATAGTGGAAGGGTTTGCGCATTGGTGCAAGGCAGCCTTAAGTGCACCAACCCAGGGAGAGAGAAAAACAGCACCATATCTATATGGCGCTATTCTGCTTGTTCCCTTTCACACAATGGTTGCTGCACTGCATTGCATGAATTTTTGGTAAATCTGCCCCATAATGTGCCATACACTTCCATGTATCAGCACATGCATAGCAGGAGCATATAGCTGATGCTGGGGGAGTCAGTAGGGGCTGATGTAAGAAAAATGTGGTGGGTTGGGGTGGGCAGTGCGGAGGCGGGGAATCATTGGGGAGAGGGAGCGCGGGGAAGGGAGTGGCGCAAGGGGGTTAAAATGATTTTTTTTTAAAGAATTCTTACCTGCTGGTCTTCCACTCGCTGCGCTGCTCCTGGGCTTCTCCTATTGACACACGCTGAAGCTCCCAGCTTCCCCTGCGGCCAATCCCTACACTGCTCTCACCATGAGAGCAGCATAGGGATTGGGTGGAGCGCGCTGGTTTTGCACTCCATCAGGAGCTTGGAGCCCGTGCTTGCTGATCTCTCCACCCAGCAATACAGCTGGGTTGGAGAGATGTCAGTGCGCATGACGGTTTGACTGGCCTGAGACGGCCGGCCAAACCCTCATGCGCACTGACGGCAGGGCCCAACACTCCTCCTCCCCTGCTGCAGTGCTGTGGCCCCGCCCCCAGAGACTCAGCCACAGGATGAAAATTAAAATGATCTGCATTAAGATCATTTTACTTTTCGTTTGCCTCTGCGGGCAGTGGGGCGACGCTCCTCCGGCAGACTGTGAGAGGGAGAAGGAAGACCCTGGAACCCAGCCGGAAATCCTTGAGTCAAATCAGCAGGGAACATAGGTGCCAACACTAGTCAACCCAGGAGGGAACAAGCATTGGCAAAGCCAAAAGGTTTCACCTATGTGAGATCTGTTTGCTTTGTCAAGGTTTTTAGACGTGCTGCACAGCAGCAGGGGTTGCTGTGCAGCATAGCTGAAAGTAAAGGAAGTATTAGTGCTATGGCACGGTCAAAACATGCCACATTACAGCTCTTTTTTTTTTACTTTAAGCCATGTTGCACACCAGCCTCTGCTGCTGTGCCACATATCTAAAAGACATTGACAAATCCAATAGATCTCGCATGGGCGAATCCTACTGTCTTTGGCAATGCTTGTTAATAAATCTGCCCCATCATTTTATACTTTTGTCAATCGGCCACATGCTTATCCATGGTTGCAAATTTATCAGTGTGTGAAGAAAAAGTCATACTGCATGCTCTGATGCTCAATAAGAACAGCAAAAAGAAGAATCCTGTGAAATGTTTCATTGATGTTTATTGAGTGATTTCCCGGGGAGAAAAATATTTTCGGATTCAATTTGCCACGTTATTCCAGATTCCCACAGGGCTGAAAAATGCAGGCTGCAAATTGCGCGTCTGCTAATAATCACCACTAGCCCATGGTTTTTTTGCGAGTGTCCAAATTGCACCCGATTTCGATTTGCACCTCCCTGAAAGAATAATTATGTGCAATTTACACATGGGAATGCACAAACTGCAATTATCCGCATTTTACACCTGAGATTTGTGGCACGTTCATCATCCATAAACCTCGGGGCTAACCTATTGCATTAGGCTCAAGTTGTACTTTTTAATCTTCCTTTAGGCAGGATTACCTCCCAATGTGTCACCAGTGCCTTAAAAATTCATTTTATGCCCAGTACACTTTTAGCGAAAAAGTGATACTCTTGCTTTTTAAATGCATCACTTCGTACAAAAATGTTCTATTCCGTCAGCCATCATCAATAGTGCACAATAGTGATCTCAAGTCATTGTTTAATTATTCCTTTCTGAACTGCTCATGCGTATTTGCAGCCGCGGCCCGTGCAGGTAAGAGCGGTAGGGCCAGGTGGGAGGGGGGGGATTCGACAGATGACCATGAGGGAAAATTAATTATTTATTTAATTTTCCCTCATGGTCGTCTTTCGAAATCACCCCCCACCTGGCCCCACCGGCCCACCGCTCTTACCTGCACGGGCTCGCAGCTGTGTATTTGGGCACGAAAACTGTGATTTGCAATGCTTGGGAAAACCTTTTCTCTTTCTAATAACATGGGAAAGAGAGGTGTTTAACAAATGCAAACAGAAGGAGTCCACAAGTTAAACACTGGCCGCTGACATCTGGCGCATTTTCAGCTCATGAGTTTGAATTTTGCAAGTACTTCGAGGGAGGTAACTTGTGTGATAGAAGAAGGTCTCCTTGAGAGTACAAATTCTAAGCAACGGAGTGCTGCCTTATATACAGCTCATTTTCAAAGAACGAGAGCCACGGAAACCCAGCACAGTCAGGGCGTCATGCATGCCGCGCAGACATTTCACGTGTTAGTTGCATCCTTGATTTTGGAACTGTACCAGGAAACCCTAGGACGTCATCTCTTCAAAGAACATATTGCACTGCCAGAGCACTTTGGCATGGAGGAGAAATACCAATGTAGCTAGCATCTCTAGTGGAGACCACAGCTCTTGTGCTTTTAGACTAAGCAACCAGGGGCCCATTTACGAGTTGGTTTGCGTCGCGCTTGCACCATGCAACATGGTGCAAGAGCGACGGAAACCTTACGTCAGATTTATGAAGCCACGCAAGGCAATTTTGTGTGGCCCTGAATTGCTTGATAAGTTTGGAGTAAGGCAACGCAGTGCAAATGTCTGAATTGCTTTACTCTGCCCTTGGTCTTTGAGTGGGTGTTCCAATGCAGCTCCCATGATTTTTTACGCATTCCCAGATATACCAGTACGCCAAAAAGATACGCCTTCCCAGGAGAGGCGTAAAACAAAGAGAAATATCTTTCTTTCTTCTCGTTACTCCCTCTTTCTATGTGTGCTGCATTCTGCAGCATACATAGATAGAGGAATTGTTTTTTTGCAGGAAAGTGCCCCTTCCTGCACAAAAACAATCCTGCATGCAACAGAGGTACTTTTGCACCATCACCACCATCACAGAGGAAAAGGCAGGAATGCGTTGCATTGCCTTAAATACATTGCATTCCTGCCTTTACCCTTTTGCACAGTGCAGCGCAGCATGCACCATCCTGCGCTGCACTGCCTGACTATTTCATAACTAGGCCCCCCAGTGCCTACATCTTCCATACGAATGTCACAGTGATGCTCTTGTTTCTGAGCTACCAAACTTTTTTTTTTTTGTTCTCATATCACCAGCTGACACCCAGAAACATCCACCTGACGTGTTTGGCATATGCATTTGCTGGATCTTTCTTGTTGTTTCGTAATTTCAAAGTTAGCAACAGACCAATTCTCAACAAAAACAGAAGTGTAATCATAGGACAGTTACACTTTACTTTGCCAGTTCAGAAAGGGACTCCATCTTTTCTCAACTGAAGCCAACTTATGTTCTCCATCCAATCTGCTAATATAGATAACAGAACTAAGCCATGGTAGTATGGTTGGAGTGTCTGGGAGTAGTCCATTTCTTAGAAATTTCTCATCTTGCAAGTAATATCAGGAGAAAGACCAGTGACATCTGCTTCTTATTTAACTGTCGATACAGGGATGGATCCAACCCAAATAAAATCAGACAAGGGCTTACCTTAATTTCGCAGCCCATAATTTCTTAAAGGATCTTACTTACATTCCTCCAAAAAGAGGTAAGTGCTTGGCAAACCACAATATATGCTTGGCGTCAGCCACTTTCCCGCACTTCTTACATTCTGGTGGCTCTGATGTAAACTTAGCTAGTTTCACCAGAGACTAATAGACTCTATGGAGGGCAAACAAATGGTTCTTTTTAAGTGGTGCAGGTTTATCAGTAGACTACAGTAAATCTAGAAATATTTGCCATAACTGTTCTTTTGCCAGCTCCGGAAGATCTTTTCCCCAGTGCATGTATGGGGCCCTAATTATCTCATCTACCACAGTGATGATTGTCCAGTACCACAAGGAAATCTCTTTCTTGAGTTGTTTCATAGCTCCTATCTGCTCAAAGATGTTCTCCTGAACCGAGCAGCTCACCTCCGATAACTGTTGGGATGCCCACCTGGAGCCTAGCTGTAAATATGTGAGTTTGAAACTCTCCCCTTCGCAAGATTGGAGAACTCTTGTCATGTGACAAGTTGATCGCCCTTCCTGAAATCTCCCCAAGTGGTATTTGTTCCCATGCCGGAGGGGATGGCTAAGTTTGTCCTTGAGTCTCTCAGGAGTTCCAGGAGAGTCAGGTCTGCGTAGTAGTGTATCCTAACTTTCCTAAAATATGCCCACACCCTTAAAGCGGTCAAGAGTACCTTCAGCTTTACACGTTTGAACATTTTTGGAAAGTGGAGGTCCACAAATGTGTTTTCTACATGTTCATTTCCATAGGAACTTTAGACACGGCTACAGCCCGAAATGCTGAACGGAATTACACTAAATTTGGCATAAAAGGTAGCTGTTGGTCCAGAAAGCGCCCTTTTTCTGATTTGGTGTAAATCCTTTCAGTAGTATTTGAAATTTCAAAGAAAATCCAAATTTGTATATAAAGGGATGCAGAGGATCCGTGACCCCTCCTGATCTTGTCCTGAGATCTGATTGGCTGCCAACACTTCATACCAGGAAGTGTTGGCAGCCATCTGGGACTCAGCTTGAGCCAAATCCCAGAAAAAAGTAAAAAATAAAAAAGGAGGGGCAGGGTAGAAATACTCTGACCCCCTAGGCCTCTAGGAGGGGTCCCACAGGGCCCCCGCAGAGCCAAAAAAGCATTTATTTTCAATTTATAGAATGATCCGCGGATCCCGCCAAACATTTTTTTTTTAAAAGCACAAAATACCTGCTTCATTAATTATTGCCCCCCGGGTGAGCCAGGTCCCAGGGGCATGGGCCCCCTCTCCTGGGGCTTAATATTGCCCCAGGGACCACCACCTCCCTGGGGCTTGTTTACAAATGCATGCAGAGGAGGCCCATACAGCTACCCCCGTTGCCCTGGGTACCACCACCTCCCTAGTGCTTTAATTTAAAACCAATTCGGGGGCTGCATTAACCCCCCCGTAGCAGCCAGGGGCCGCCACCTCCCCGGGGCTTTAACTTTAGTGAATGGGGGGCAATGCCACCCCAAACCCTGGGGACCGCCACCTCCCTGGGGCTTTTCTCATATTGAATGCAGGGGGCTGCACAGACCCCCCACAGCCCAGAGGACCACATCCTCATCTATGTTCTTGAAACTTATGGTGTGCCCCTCTTGATTTCCGCATGGGTTGCTGAAAGGGAATTATATATATATATATATATATATATATATATATATATATTATTATATATATATATATATATATATATTCACTGAAAAACCATAGTTTTCAGGCACGTTATAGTTAGAAATTTGCATTTAAAAAACCTTTGAAATTCACTGAAAAAACCATAGGTTTTAGGGACAGTTATAGTTAGTTGGACATTTCACTCGTACAAAACCCGTGAAATTTCCCCGTTATAGTTAGTTTGGCAAACTATAACTCACGCCCCCGCAGTGCACTGCTGATGACGTCACATATTACATCACTCATGACATGGTCAGTGACATCACTGATGACATCTCAAATGACATCACTGATGACATCACTGATGACATCATCCAGTGACTTGTGTTTCTGTAAAGTTTAAATATGTTTAATATATATAGGGAAAGGCATATTGAAGAATGAGTGGGTGTATAAGTGTCTGAATGGATGATATAGTAGGTGCGTGACTGACTCTATAAGTGAGTGATTAAATGTATCTTACTGAATGCATGGGTTAGTGACTAAACTGTGTTAATGTCTGTATCCGTCTGTATGTTGGTGTGTAAGCGGCTGCATGGGTTTGTGAATAGCTACATGAGTGTCTATATGGGTTATTGATTGGTTGTCTGAGTATCTGTATGGGTGCTTGAGTGTTTGTGTGGGTGGGGTGTGTGTGACTCTACATAGATGTGTGAGTGGGTGAATCACTGGGTGCATGATTTCAAGAGTGCATCTGTGATAGACTGCTTGGGTGGGTGAGTGTGTGTATGGGTGTGTTAGTGAGTGAATGTATATCTCAGTGGTACATGTGTGAGTAACTACATATGTGAAAGGCAGTATATATGTGTGTTGGAGTATTTAAATGGCTATAAGTGAGAGTGTGTGATTGTGAGAGTGGCTGTGTGGATGACTGTGTGCTTGTATCAGTGATTGTATAACAGCGTAAGAATGTACTAGTATTTGTATGAGTAAGTGAGCTGGTGTGTGTATAACTGTATAGGTGAGTAAATGGCAGTGTGATTAATTATTTGCATGACTGACTAGGTGTGTGAGTACCTCTATGGATGAGTGGCGGTGTGTGAGTGTCTATGTAGGTGTATGAGTGCATATGATAGTCCTGTACTGAGTGACCGTAACTATGAGTGACTGTACTGGTGAGTGAGTGGATGTGTGTGTAGAGCAAAGAATCAATGAGTGTGTATGTCGTTATTGGTGTTGGAGTGTCTATGGTTTTGAGAATGGCAGTCTGTAATGTACAGTGGGTGTATCAAAAGTTATATTAGGGTGTGAGAAGATGCATCAAATTATCACATGGATGATGTCTTCAGTGATGTCATCAGTGATGTCATTTGAGATGTCATCAGTGATGTCATCAGTGATGTCACTGACCATGTCATGAGTGATGTAATATGTGACGTCATCAGCAGTGCATTGCGGGCGCGAGTTATAGTTCGCCGAACTAACTATAACGGGGAATTTCACGGGTTTGTATGCAGTGAAATGTCCAACTAACTATAACTGTCCCTAAAACCTATGGTTTTTCAGTGAATTTCAAAGGTTTTTTAAATGCTAATTTCTAACTATAACGTGCCTGAAACCTATGGTTTTTTCAGTGAATTTCAAAGGTTTTTAAATGCTAATTTCTAACTATAACGTGACTGAAACCTATGGTTTTTAAGTGAATTTCAAAGGTTTTTAAATGCTAGTTTGTAACTATGCCTACAGAGGTAAGACATGTGAAGAAAGAAGAAAAAACGCACAGAAAGAAGCAAAAGAAATGCAGAAAGAAGCAACAGAAGTTCACAAAGACGAAGAAAAGTGCAGGAAGAAGCAAAAGATATGCAGAAAGAACCAACAGAGGAGCAGAAAGAGGCCTTGTTCCAAAATCATCCTGTGCCCACATCTTTTTCCAACGTGTACTGGTGGTAACTGACTCTGACTAACCAGAGCCAGTGCTATGCTAAAACACACTTAGGATACAGTTAAAACACCTACATACACTAGGGAACACTATGTGTTGGGGTACCCCTGTGATTAGCATGACCTCCTCTGTAAGTCCCTAGTACATAATAGGGCAGGGGGATTAAAACTACCTCTTAAAACGCGCTACAGGGCGCGTTTGCACAGTGGTGAAGGGAGGGGGTGCCTAAGGTGACATGTGTGCAAACGCGCCCCGTGGCACGTTTTAAGTTGCGGGATTAAGTCCCCTTGAATCCTGAGTGTCCCTGGGGCCCAACTAGCCCCCCAGGTACTCTACAGTTAGGACCACAGAGCTGAGTTGCAGAGAGGCGTTCCGAGGCCACGCACCTTTTTTCACCTCTCTGCAACGCAACTCTGTTGTGCTTACTGAAGGTACCTGGTGGGCTAGTTGGACTCCAGGGACCCTCAGGATTGAAGGGTAACTTAAAACACGCCACGGGGCCTGTTTGCACACATGTCACCTCAAGCCCCGCCGCCTCCCTTCACCACTGTGTCATCTCACAGAAGAAATACCATGACGCACCACAAGTTCCAGGAGGCCGTGCGAGCGGCCACGCCCACTGGGGCGAGGACTTTGTTTAAATATGGGTGAATCAATTGCCATGCATCTCTGCTTAACCATGCCTGTGACGAAGGGCGGGGGCCGAAACACGTTGGCAGTGAAGAAAAGCTGTGTGACATCGTCCATGTTCAAGCTGCTGTTTCCATTAAATATATCAGCGATACCTACCTGTGTGGGCTTCTACTGTTTTGAGGCAACTCTTTGGTTTTGGATTGTGACGGCTAGCCTAGCCGTAGTGGAAGCCCCTCTGCGGAAAGCAGACCTGGGCAGCGCCAACCGGCGTATGCCAGCGAAGGACAGGTGCTGGAATGGAAGCTACGAAGTATCAGCTGAGCTTCGTTACGATGACACAGCAACCTGATCCAGCGGTATACTAACAACAGATACTCTACTACCATATACTCACCTGGGCCCATAAACACTTACACAAATCCAAGTAGACCGCTGGGTTTAGTTTATATATTTTCCTTATTTAGGATTAGTTATTTCTTATTCCTAACTAACCTTTCACTGATCAAAAAGTTCTTTCCTCTGGTCAATGGACCATTAGTTGAACTAGTTGATGGTGATAATTAGCATAACTTATTAACTATTCTTTAATTAAAGAAAATAACCACAGACTCGGGAAGTTTTAAAATCTTTATCTAAATTAAATGAATGTGAACCATTTCAAATTACAGTACAAACACCCTCATTCGTAAGATTACAAATCAAATCTTCATTAAGAAAATATTTCAGACACATACAATAACTATGCCCGGAAAGGAGAGGACAGAGAGAAAGATCATCTACAAATACCATGAATTTATAGTTACCAAGGATGGTGTGAAGACCAAACCCTCTGGCCAAAGGGCTGGTAAGGGTCCCCCGGGATAGATCAGGAGACAAAGACTTCAGGACAGGAATCAGGACAGGATACTTAACCTCTCTAAAATACCGACGGCTGCAGTAGCACCCTCTCTGACACTCTCTTCCTCCTCGAGTTTCTTCCGCGATCTTCTTGTCTAACCCAATTAAGTAAAGATAAATGGTTCTGCATTCGATGTCTTCATCAGCATCTCACAGCGTCTCTTTCAGCATCAGCACCTCCCACAGCACCGACAGCATCCCGAGCTCTCGACTTCCAGCATCGACGTCTTCTCTAACTAACTAAAGCTACCTCAGTTATACCTTTACGTTTACCATGTACCACCCACTAAAGTTTCAATATCGCAAAAATACGAAATCTAATTGGTCAGGCAAGGGGGATGATCATCACACCATACTTACATATTATTTTTCTATTGAACTATTGTTCGTAAAACCCATCCCCTTAAACTTTATTCTTTTCTTCCGTTCCCATACATGTCCAAACTTTATTAGATACAATTATTTCAATATTATGAATACAAGTCTTCTTGCATGAACTCTTCACCCTCTGTTCACAGGGCAAGTCATTCTCGTCCTTGGACGGCTGTCAAAAAACTTGGTCATCCCTCCGGGTCAATTCTCGTGTAGGCATGCGCAAACTTGAATCAGTCGGCTCAATTCAGACAAACGTGAAAGGCCCAAATGCGCACTAATAATAAAGTCAAAAGAAGAAATGTTACTTTCACAAATAAATGGTTTCACTGTATACCACCCGTCTCTACTCTAACCCTCTTTACTTATTAATACTTTCCCCGCATTAGCATTAGTAAAATAGCTGGTTTTCATTTCGGCTAAGCAGATGCCATGCACGTGAGTCTTCAAGACTCCATTTTAATGCCTTCTGCACATGTGCTAGAATTTCCCTCAAGCGTTAGTACCGTCATACTGCGTAGATGCAGTTGGCGCATGCGTGACAAAGATTTCCCAGTTAGAGCTGGATTAGTCCGTTTTCATTGTTATTTATATTAGTACACACATACGCAAGCTTCGCTAACCCGCGTGTTTTCTGTATTGCGTGTTTTTATTTACCAGACGTTGTTAGTAATTCGTTAGTGAGTTAAATGAGAGGATTGCTTCCGAGCAAGTCTCCTTTACGAGTCCTTGCTCCATCAAACCCACTGAGGTTTTATTGTATTTTATTGATGGAGGGCATGTCATCTCACAGGAGAAATACCATGAGGCACCACAAGTTCCAGGAGGCCGTGCGAGCGGCCACACCCACTGGGGCGAGGACTTTGTTTAAATATGGGTGAATCAATTGCCATGCATCTCTGCTTAACCATGCCTGTGACGAGGGGCGGGGGCCCGAAACGCGTTGGCAGTGAAGAAAAGCTGTGTGACATCGTCCATGTTCAAGCTGCTGTTTCCATTAAATATATCAGCGATACCTACCTGTGTGGGCTTCTACTGTTTTGAGGCAACTCTTTGGTTTTGGATTGTAACAGCTAGCCTAGTCGTAGTGGAAGCCCCTCTGCGGAATGCAGACCTGGGCAGCGCCAACCGGCGTATGCCAACGAAGGACAGGTGCTGGAATGGAAGCTACGAAGTGTCAGCTGAGCTTTGTTACGATGACACAGCAGCCCACTGAGGTTTTATTGTATTTTATTGATGGAGGGCATGTCATCTCACAGGAGAAATACCATGAGGCACCACAAGTTCCAGGACGCCATGCGAGCGGCCACGCCCACTGGGACGAGGACTTTATTTAAATATGGGTGAATCAATTGCCATGCATCTCTGCTTAACCATGCCTGTGACGAAGGGCGGGGGCCCGAAACGCGTTGGCAGTGAAGAAAAGCTGTGTGACATCGTCCATGTTCAAGCTGCTGTTTCCATTAAATATATCAGCGATACCTACCTGTGTGGGCTTCTACTGTTTTGAGGCAACTCTTTGGTTTTGGATTGTAACGACTAGCCTAGCCGTAGTGGAAGCCCCTCTGCGGAAAGCAGACCTGGGCAGCGCCAACCGGCGTATGCCAGTGAAGGACAGGTGCTGGAATGGAAGCTACGAAGTGTCAGCTGAGCTTTGTTACGATGACACAGCAACCCACAGAGGTTTTATTGTATTTTATTGATGGAGGGCATGTCATCTCACAGGAGAAATACCATGAGGCACCACAAGTACCAGGAGGCCGTGCGAGCGGCCACGCCCACTGGGGCGAGGACTTTGTTTAAATATGGGTGAATCAATTGCCATGCATCTCTGCTTAACCATGCCTGTGACTAAGGGCGGGGGCCCGAAACGCGTTGGCAGTGAAGGAAAGCTGTGTGACATCGTCCACGTTCAAGCTGCTGTTTCCATTAAATATATCAGCGATACCTACCTGTGTGGGCTTCTACTGTTTTGAGGCAACTCTTTGGTTTTGGATATATATATTTATATAAAAAATTGTTTGTTTGTTTTTTTCACTGAAAAAAACAAAGTTTAGGGACGTTATAGTTAGGCTGAAATTTCACTCGTACAAAACCAGAGAAATTCAGCAGTTATATTACATCACTCATGACATGGCCAGTGACATCACTGATGACATTACTCATGACATCACTCATGACTTCATCCAGTGACTGTGAGTGTTTTTAAAATGTTTATGAGTGTTAAATATATAACAAGGTGTATTGATGAATCAGCGACTGTATGAGTGCCTGTATGGATGATTCAGTGGGTGTGTGACTGACTGTACAAGGGAGTGATTAGGTGTCTCAGTGAATGTATAGGTGAGTGACTAGGTTTTGAGAATATCTGTATCAGTCTGTCAGATGGTGTCTAAGTAGCTGTATGGGTTGCTGAGTGGGTACATCAGTGGCTGTATTTCTATGTTTTTTTTTTAAATGCGAAAAACTCAATATAACATCCCTGTAACCTCTGGTTTTTACAGTGAGTTTGTAAGGTTTTTCAAATTTTATTTCCCATCTATAACGTCCATGTAACCTATGATTTTTTTATTGAACGTTTAAGGTTTTTAAATTGTTTTTTCTATCTAAAATGGCTCTTTAGAGGTATTTTTATAAGCTTGATGTTTTCTTCAGTGGATTAATAAGCATTGTTTTGCAACGACGTTGCGATACCCACGGCGAAAATGGAAAACAAAAGCAGACATTCAATGACCACCAACACATCCAAAAATAATATGTAAAAAAATCCATTCTGAACATTACTCTACACATATTACTTTATACATACTTCTTTAAAAACAGGTTTAAACTCATGTTTTGTACTAAGTTTCTTTAAAATCCATCTTTCAGACCTATTTTCCATTTTTGTGGTTATTCAGGATGTCGCGATGGTGTCGTTAACCACGACAATCACGCCTTTTCCATAAAGTGTAAAACACAAATATCCACACATACTGCACATTTTACACACTAGGGGGCTTATTTACAAGGCCCTTGCGCCACTTTTGCGTCATGTTTAACATGGGAAAAGTGACGCAAAAGTGGTGCAAGGGGTTTGTAAATCTGCCCCTAGGGGTTTCTTACAGTATTCTCTAAAGTCATGTTTTAGTAGAGAGTTTCTATAAAAACCATCCCAAAACCCTATTTTATCTTTTCACAGGGACTCTGGAGGCCGCGATGACGTCGGTAATCGCAATCCCCAGGGATACGTCGCGAAAGCGGAAAACAAAAGCAGACATTCAATAATCACCAACACATCCAAAAATAATATGTACAAAAATCCATTCTGAACATTGCCCTACACACATTACTATATACATACTTCTTTCAAAACATGTTTAAACTCATATTTTTGTACTAAGTTTCTTCAAAAACCATCTTGCACACCTATTTTCTGTTTTCTCAGTTATTCGGGACATCGTGATGACGTCGTTAATCGCGAAGGTCCTGCCTTTTTCATGATGTGAAAACACACATATGCACACATATTACAATATTTTACACACTAGGTGTTTATTACTGTACACTCAAACTCATGTTTTTCTAGTATATTTCTAGAACAACCATCTCTACAAGCTATTTTCCGTTTTCACAGTGAGACCGGAGATCGCGATGACGTTGATCGTCGCAAACCCCACGGTTACATCGCGAAAGAGGAAAGCAAAAGCAGGGATTCAATAGCCACCACCACATTAAAAAATTATAACTATATAATTAATTCTAACCATCACAGTAGATATCTCACTATATAAATAACTCTATAAGAACATTTATCAAAATCTCAATATCTCTATAACAATGCGTATTAATGATTCACTGATATATTTTTTATATTTCCACCAATATTCGCGACGACATTGATAGTCACAATTTCCCCGTGATGGTACATGAGGGCTGCACTGGTGGTCACGGAATCGCCGCGAATATCGTGTGTGATTAAAAAAATCAATTTTGGACAAATAACTTCTGTCACTAACACCCCCATTTCTCAAACATAGGGTCAGAGTACCTCTACTCTGATCCCTTATGTTAGCTTTTTCAGAAATTTTCAGCCCCAGGAACCGTTCTCGATAGATAAAATGGCGGCCACAACTTTCTGTTCAGGTTGTGTCCAGCCAATCAGAACATTCCCGTTGGCGCGTGCATTCGCGATTCATCACAAATCCACCACGAAATATATGCGGCCAGAGCTTTCACTATAATTTTTAACTTAAATTTCTCAACAACTACTGAACAGGTTTACACCAAATAAGCAAAAGACACTTCCTTGAACTGACATCTACCTCCCTGTCAAATTTGATGTAAGTCCGTTTAGAGGTTCGGGCTGTAGGTGTGGCTAAAGGTTACTATGGGAATTAACATTACAAACACAACTTTATTTTGAGTCCCAAATTCTCGGTCCCCACTGCACGTATCACCCCAAGCTTTCCATAACAATAGAACCCCCTTGACACTTTTTTGGGGAAAATTTCATGAAGATTAGTCAAATGATGCCAAAGTTATAGCCAAGTCAAAAAAATGCTTTTTCTATGGAAACTAGGTCGTAACTATAATTACCTACTGGTGACCGCCAGTAGATAATATATATATATATATATTCACTGAAAAAACCATAGGTTTCAGGGAAGTTATAGTTAGAAATTAGCATTTTAAAAAAACCATAGAAATTCACTGAAAAAAACACAGGTTTCAGGGACGTTATAGTTAGTTGGACATTTCACTCGTACAAAACCAGAGAAATTCAGCTGTTATAGTTAGTTGAGTTAACTATAACTCACGCCCCCATAATGCACTGCTGATAACATCACATATTACATCACTCATGACATGGTCAGTGACATCACTGATGACATCTCAAATGACATCACTGATGACATCATCCAGTGACTGAGTGTTTATAAAAAGTGTAAATATGTTTTATATATATATATATGCTAAGGTGTATTGAAGAATGAGTGGGTGTATGAGTGTCTGAATGGATGTTTTAATAGGTGCATGACTGACTGTATAAGTGAGTTATTAAACGTGTCTCACTAATACATGGGTGACTGACTAATCTGTATGAATGTCTGTATCAGTCTGTCAGTTGGTGTGTAAGTGGCTGCTTGAGTTGGTGAGTAGCTACATGAGTGTCTGGGTTTTTGATTGGTTGTCTGAGTACCTGAATGGGTGCCTGAGTGTCTGTGTGGGTGGGTGGGATGTGTGTGACTCCCTGCATGGATGTGTGAGTGGGTGATTCACTGGGTGTATGGGTTCAAGAGCGCATCTGTGAGGGGCTGTATGGGTGGGTGAGTGTGTGTGTATGGCTGTGTTGGTGAGTGAATGGATGTCTCAGTGGTACATGTGTGAGTAACTACACATGTGAAAGGCAGTATATGTGAGTGCTGGAGTATATAAAGGATTATATGTGAGAGTGAGTGATTGTGAGAGTAACTGTATGGATGAGTGTGTGCTTGTGTCAATGATTGTATAAGAGAGTAAATATGTGTTAGTATCTGTATAAATAAGTGAGGTGGTGTGTGTATAACTGTGTAGGTGAGTGAATGGGAGTGTGATTGATTCTTTGCATGACTGACTAGCTGTGTGAGTAACTCTATGGGTGAGTGGCAGTGTGTGAGTGTCTGTATGGGTGTATTAGTGCATATGATAGTGGCTGTATTGATGAGTGACTGCATATATGAGTGACTGTGTGGATGGGGGAGTGGATGTGTGTGTAGACCTAGGAATCAGTGAGTGGGTATGTAGTAGCTGGTATTGGTGTGTCTATGGTTTCGAGAATGGCAGTCTGTATTTTAGAGTGGGTGTATCAAAGGTTATATTAGGCTGTGAGGAGGTGCATCAGATTATGACGTGGATGATGTCATTTGAGATGTCATCAGTGATGACATGGCAGACCGTTCGCCAACTCCATCACGTACATCATCTCCCCGCATGCCATTGCATCCACCAACTACACCCTGCTGGGAGACCTTAACTTCCACCTCGACAACCAACTGGACCCCAACACCACATCCCTCCTGGACAACCTCCACAACATTGGACTCCGCCAAATCGTGACCGAACCCACGCACTCAGCAGGACACACCCTCGACCCCCTCTTCACAACAGGAAACTCCATCACCTTCAGCCACACCACCGAACTCCCATGGACTGACCACCGATGCGTCCACTTCACCTTCAGAACACCCACCATCCACAGACACCAGCACCTGCTCCCACAAAGGAACTGGACCAGAATCACCGATGACCAGCTCACCTCCTCACTCAGCAACTCCATCCCAACCATCGCGGAAAACAACGACCTCAACACCGCAGCCCGAACCCTGCACAGATGGATCTCCGACAGCGCAAACACCATAGCCCCCCTCAAGAAAAACAACAACACCCACGCCAAGAAGCCAGATGGTTTACCACCGAACTTCGAGAGTCCAGATGCACTTGCCGCCGCCTCGAAAAGGCCTGGAGGAACACCAAATCCACAGAAGCACACAACAACTTCAGAGCCGCGACCATCGCCCACCACCAACTCATCAGAAAAACGAAGAAAAAAGCGATTGAAGACAGAGTCTCCACACACGCACACAACAGCAAAGAACTCTTCAACATCATCAAGGAGTTCGCCCAACCCACCAGCGAGTCGACTGACATCCCTCCCTCACAAGACCTCTGCGACAAACTCAGCACCTTCTTTCACCACAAAATCAAGAGCATCTACGACAACTTCGACGAAGACAACCAACACACTGAACCCGCACCAACCACCCTGACACCCTGAAGCCAGAAATTGACAACTGGACAGCCCTCACCACCGAAGACACACTGAAGACGATGAAGTCAATCCACTCCGGGGCCCCCACGGACCCCTGTCCCCACCACATCTTCAACAGAGCCGCCGACACCATCGCACCCATGCTCCGCCACACCATACAACCGCTCCCTGGCGACCGCCTCGTTCCCCGACGACTGGAAACACGCTGAGGTCAACCCCCTCCTGAAGAAACCCTCGGCGGACCCCACCGACCTCAAAAACTACAGACCCATCTCCCTGCTCTGTTCCCAGCGAAAGTAATCGAGAAAGCCATCAACAGCCAACTCGCCACATTCATCGACAAGCACAACATCCTCGACTCCTCCCAATCCGGCTTCAGAAAAAACCACAGTACGGAAACCGCCCTCCTCGCCGCAACAGACGACATCCGCACCCTACTGGACAAAGGAGAAACAGTAGCCCTCATCCTCCTCGACCTCTCAGCGGCGTTCGACACAGTCTCTCACCGCACCCTAATACGCAGACTCCATGACGCAGGGATCCAGGACAAGGCCCTCAACTGGATCCACTCCTTCCTCTCCGGCAGAACGCAGCGGGTCAGACTCCCCCCTTTCCTCTCGGACCCTACACCAACCACCTGCGGAGTCCCCCAGGGGTCCTCCCTCAGCCCTACGCTCTTCAACGTCTACATGGCTCCGCTCGCCCCCATCGTCAGAACCTACGGACTCAACATTGTGTCATACGCAGACGACACCCAACTCATCCTCTCCCTATCCAACGAACCCAACACCGCCAGACACAACTTTCAAGAAGGCATGGAAGCCGTCGCCAAATGGATGAAAAACAGCTGCCTACAACTAAACACCAACAAAACAGAAGTACTCATCATGGGCCCAAACTCCGATGCCTGGAACGACACCTGGTGGCCCCCACCCTTGGAAGCCCGCCCACCCCCACGGACCATGCACGCAACCTGGGAATCATCCTGGACTCCGAGCTCAAAATGGACCGCCAGATCAACTCCGTCTCGTCCTCCTGCTTCCACACCCTCCGCCTCCTACATAAGACCTTCAAATGGATCCCCCTCGAACACAGAAAGACCGTCACTCACGCCCTGGTCACCAGCAGACTCGACTACGGCAACGCACTCTAAGCCGGAATAAACAAAAACCTCACCCGCAAGCTACAGAACATCCAGAACGCCGCCGCAAGACTGGTCCTCAACCTGCCAAGACACTGCCACATCTCCCAGCACCTGCGCACACTCCTCTGGCTCCCCATCGAGGCTAGAGTCACCTTCAAGATGCTCACCCATGCACACAAGGCCCTCCACGACACCGGACCAGCATACCTGAACAGCCGACTCCAATTCCACGCACCCCAAAGGACCCTACGATCAGCCCAGCTTTCCTACACCGTGGTCCCCCGCACCAGAAAAACCAGATTGGGAGGCCGGTCCTTCTCCTTCCTCGCGGCCAAAGCCTGGAACGCCCTTCTGCTCCACCTCAGACAGACAACATCGCTTCCCATCTTCGCTAGAAACCTCAAAACCTGGCTCTTCGACAGACCCCCTCCTTGATGGACTGGAACCTGCACCCCCCCACCCCCAGCACCTTGAGACCCTTACGGGTGAGTTGTCACGCTTAACAAATGATTGATTGATTGATTGATTGATTGATCAGTGATGTCACTGACCATGACATGAGTGATGTAATATGTGATGTGATCAGCAGTGCATTGCGGGGACGCGTGTTATAGTTAGCTCAACTAACTATAACGGCCGAATTTCTCTGGTTTTGTACGAGTGAAATGTCCAACTAACTATAACGTCCCTGAAACCTGTGGTTTTTTCAGTGAATTTCTATGGTTTTTTAAATGCTAAATTCTAACTATAACGTCCCTGAAACCTATGTTTTTTTCAGTGAATTTCTATGGTTTTTTAAATGATAATTTCTAAATATAACGTCCCTGAAACCTATGATTTTTTCAGTGAATTTCTAAGGTTTTTTAAATGATAAATTCTAACTATGCCTACATAGGTAGGACATGTGCAGAAAGAGGAAGAAAGGCGCAGAAAGAAGCAAGAGAAGAGCAGAAAGAGGCAAGAGAGGTGCAGAAAGAGGAAGAAAGGTGCAGAAAGAAGAAAGAGAAATGCAGAAAGAGGCAACAGAAGTCCAGAAAGAGGAAGAAAGGTGATGAAAGAAGCAAGAGGTGTGCAGAAAGAACCAACAGAGGTGCAGAAAGAGGCCTACTTTGACTGTACCTTACAACAGCCTCATACAAAGTACCCTAATCACTAATCCTTCTCTGAAGATGTCTTAAACCTCACTTTTCTCTTGAAGGTTCACTATTAATTGACTGCTCAGAATGTTAGGCCTACCAAATATAAAACAGCAATCCTAAGCATATCACTGTTGTAAGTCTGACCAAGTTTGTGAAGGTATGCATGCATGTCTATGCTTTTACCTAGTGACATGTTAAATGAAAATAAACATACAAACACTTGAATACCTGTGTTTCAAACAGTATACTCTGTAAATTTGTGTAAAAAAAGGTGTATGCATTTCTTACTGCTCACAATACAGGGCACATAGGTATTCAATATTATATTTTAGGGGCTCTATAACACATATATACATAAGACATGTCTGCCGGTGCAACCGAATAACAGAGCAGAACTAAGAAGATTTGACCACCTATAAGAGAAGCTACCCGCTTTTTAAGCTACCATCTTCAGATGCATAACACATGTGAGAATACATGTGCAAGTAGACAGATACCTCAGTCACAAGAGCACGCAGACCTTTAAACTTGACAGCTTGCACTTCCCATTTGAATATAGAAACAGGCGAGAGAAGTACAGAAAGGAGCAAGAGATATGCAGAAAAAAAACAAGAGAGGCAAGAGGGGTGCTAAAATGTTCAAGAGAGCTGCAGAAAGAAGCAAGAGCAGTGCAGAAAGAACCAAGAGAGGTGCAGAAACAGACAAGAGGGGTGCAGAACGAGGCAAGAGAGTTGCAGAAACAGGCAAGAGAGGTGCAGAAAAAGGGAACAGGGGTACAGAAAGAGGCAAGAGGGGTTCAGAAAGAGGGAAGAAGGGTGCAGAAAGAGGCAAGAGGGATGCAGAAAGACGCAAGAGAAGTGCAGAAAGAAGCAACAGAGGTGCAGAAAGAGGCAAGAGGGGTACAGAAAGAGGCAAGAGAAGTGCAGAAAGAAACAACAGAGGTGCAGAAAGAGGCAACAGAGATACAGAAAGAGGGAAGAGGGGTGCAGAAAGAGGCAAGAGGGGTGCAGAAAGAAGCAAGAGCAGTGCAGAAAGAACCAACATAGGTGCTGAAGGAGGCAAGAGGGGTGCCGAAAGAGGCAAGAGGGGTGCCAAAACTTTCAAAAGAGGTACAGAAAGAAGCAAGAGCAGTGCAGAAAGAACCAACAGAGGTGCAGAAACAGACAAGAGGGATGCAGAAAGAGGCAAGAGAAGTTCAGAAAGAAGCAACAGAGGTGCAGAAGGAAGCAAGAGAACTGAAGAAAGAGGCAAGAGAGTTGCAGCAGGAGGCAAGAGAGGTGCACAAAGAAGGAAGAAGGGGGCAGAAAGAGGCAAGAGGGGAGCAGAAAGAAGCAAGAGAGGTATAGAAAGAAGCAAGAGAAGTGCAGAATGAAGCAACAGGGGTGCAGAAAGAGGCAAGAGGGTGCAGAAAGAGGCAAGAGAAGTGCAGAAGGAAGCAACAGAGGTGCAGAAAAAGGCAAGAAAAGTACAGAAAGAGGCAAGAGAGTTACATAAACAGGCAAAAGAGGTGCAGAAAGAGGGAACAGGGGTACAGACAGAGGCAAGAGAGGTGAAGAAAGAACCAACAGAGGTGCAGAAAGAGGCCAGAGGGGTGCAGAAATATGCAAGAGAGTAGCAGACAGAAGCAAGAACAGTGCAGAAAGAACCAACAGAGGTGCAGAAAGAGGCAAGAGGGGTGCAAAAAAAGGCAAGAGAAGTGCATAAAAAAGCAAATGAGGTGCAGAAAGAGGCAAGAGGGGTGTAGAAAGAGGCAAGAGCGGAGCATAAAGAGGCAAGCGAGGTGTACACAGAGGCACGTGGGGTACAGAAATTTGCAAGAGAGGTGCAGAAAGAAGCAAGAGAAGTGCAGAAAGAACCAACAGAGGTGCAGAAGGAGGCAAGAGGGGTGCAGAAAGAGGCAAGAGAAGTGCAGAAAGAAGCAACAGAGGTGCAGAAGGAGGCCAGAGGGGTGCAGAAAGAGGCAAGAGAAGTGCAGAAAAAAGCAAATGAGGTACAGATAGAGGCAAGAGGGGTGCAGAAAGAGGCAAGAGCGGAGCAGAAAAGGCAAGCGAGGTGCACACAGAGGCATGTGGGGTACAGAAATTTGCAAGCGAGGTGCAGAAAGAAACCATAGAAGTGCAGAAAGAACCATCAGAGGTGAAGAAGGAGGCAAGAGGGGTGCAGAAAGAGGCAAGAGAAGTGCAGAAAGAAGCAACAGAGGTGCAGAAGGAGACAAGAAAACTTCAGAAAGAGGCAAGAGAGTTGCAGAAACAGACAAGAGAGGTGCAGAGAAAGGGAACAGGGTGCAGAAAGAGGCAAGAGA
This sequence comes from Calotriton arnoldi, assembly GCA_963921515.1. NCBI lineage: Eukaryota > Metazoa > Chordata > Amphibia > Caudata > Salamandridae > Calotriton > Calotriton arnoldi. The sequence continues at coordinate 229,718 of CAWUFW010018144.1, forward strand.
GGTGCAGAAAGAGGGAAGAAGGGTGCAGAAAGAGGCAAGAGGAGTGCAGAAAGAAGCAACAGAAGTGCAGAAAGGAGCAGGAGAAGTGCAGAAAGAAGCAACAGAGGTGCAGAAAGAGGCAAGAGGGGTGCAGAAAGAGGCAAGGGAAGTGCAGGAAGAAGCAACAGAGGTGAAAAAAGAGGCAAGAGAGGTACAGAAAGAGGGGTGCAGAAAGAGGCAAGAGTGGTACAGAAAGAAGCAAGAGAGGTGCAGAAACAAGCAAGAGAAGTGCAGAAAGAAGCAACAGAGGTGCAGAAAGGGACAAGAGGGGTGCAGAAAAAGGCAAGAGAAGTGCAGAAAGAATCAACAGAGGTGCAGAAGGAGGCAAGAGAAGTGCAGAAAGAGGCAAGAGAGATACAGAAAGAGGCAAGGGGAGTGCAGATAGAAGCAAGAGAGGTGCAGAAAGAAGCAAGAGAAGTGCAGAAAGAATCAACAGAGGTGCAGAAAGAGGCAAGAGGGGTGCAGAAAGAGGCAAGAGAAGTGCAGACAGAAGCAACAGAGGTGCAGAAGGAGGCAAGAGACATGCAGAAACAGGCATAAGAGGTGCAGGAAGAAGCAAGAGCAGCAGAAAGTACCAACAGAGGCGCAGAAGGAGGCAAGAGGGGTGCAAAAAGAGGCAAGAGGGGTGCAGAACTTTACAAGAGAGGTGCAGAAAGAAGCAACAGAGGTGCAGAAGGAAATAAGAAAACTGCAGAAAGAGGCAAGGGAGTTGCAGAAACAAGCAAGAGAGGTGCAGAAAAATCAAACAGGGGTGCAGAAAGAAGCAAGAGGGTAGCAGACAGAAGCAAGAGAAGTACAGAAAGAAGCAACAGAGGTAAGGAAAGAGGCAAGAGGGGTGCAGAAAGATGCAAGAGAAGTGCAGAGAAAAGCAAATGAGGTGCAGAAAAAGGCAAGAAGGGTGCAGAAAGAACCAACAGAGGTGCAGAAGGAGACAAGACGGGTGCTGAAAGAGACAAGGGAAGTACAGAAAGAAGCAACAGAGGTGCAGAAGGAGAAAAGAAAACTGCAGAAAGAGGCAAGAGAGTTGCAGAAACAGGCAAGAGAGGTGCAGAAAAAGGGAACAGGGGTGCAGAAAGAGGCAAGTGAGGTGCAGAAAGAGGGAAGAAGGGTGCAGAAAGAGGCAAGAGGGGTACAGAAAGAGGCAAGAGAAGTACAGAAAGAAGCAAAAGAGGTGCAAAAAGAGGCAAGAGAGGTGCAGAAAGACGGAGGGAAGAGGGGTGCAGAAAGAGGCAAGAGGGGTGCAGAAAGAAGCAACAGAGGTGCAGAAAGAAGCAAGAGAAATGATGAAAGAGACAAGAGAGTTGCAGAAAGAGGCAAAAGAAGTGCAGAAAGAGGCAAGAGGAGTGCTGAAAGAAGCAACAGAGGCACAGAAAGAAGCAAGAGAAGTGATTAAACAGACAAGAGAGTTGCAGAAAGTAACAACAAAGGTGCAGAAAAAAGGAAGAAAAGTGCAGAAAGAGGCAAGACAGGTGCAGAAAGAGGCAGGAGAGATGCAGAAAGAGGCAATGTGAGGTGCAGACAGAGGCAAGAGGGGAGCAGAAAGAGGCAAGAGAGGTGCACATAGAGGCACGTGGGGTGCAGAAATTTGCAAGAGAGGTGCAGAAAGAAGCAAGAGAAATGCAGAAAGAACCAACAGAGGTGCAGAAAGAGACAAGACGGGTGCAGAAAGAGACAAGGGAATTGCAGAAAGAAGTAGCAGAGGTGCAGAAGGAGACAGGAGAACTGCAGAAAGAGGCAAGAGAGTTGCAGAAACAGGCAAGAGAGGTGCAGGAAAAGGGAACAGGGGTGCAGAAAGAGGCAAGAGAGGAGTAGAAAGAGGGAAGAAGGGTGCAGAAAGAAGCAACAGAAGTGCAGAAAGAAGCAAGAGAAGTGCAGAAAGAGGCAAGAGGGGTGCAGAAAGAGGGAAGAGGGGTGAAGAAAGAGGGAAGAGGGGTGGAGAAAGAGGCACAGGGGTTCCGAAAGAAGCAAGAGAGCTGCAGAAATAAAAAAATGAAGTGCAGAAAGAAGGAACAGAGGTGCAGATAGAGGCAAGAGGGGAGCAGAAAGAGGCAAAAGGAGTGCAGAAAGAAGCGAGAAGTGCAGAAAGAAACAAAAGAAGTGCAGAAAGAAGGAACAGAGGTGCAGAAAGAGGCAAGAGGGGTGCAGAAAGAGGCAAGAGAGGAGCAGAAAGAAGCAAGAGAGGTGCACACAGAGGCACGTGGGGTGCAGAAATTTGCAAGAGATGAACAGAAAGAAGCAAGAGAAGTGCAGAAAGAACCAACAGAGGTGCAGAAGGAGACAAGACGGGTGCAGAAAGAGACAAGGGAAGTGCAGAAAGAAGCAGCAGAGGTTCAGAAGGAGACAAGAGAACTGCAGAAAGAGGCAGGAGAGTTGCAGAAACAGGCAAAAGAGGTACAGAAAAAGGGAACAGGGGTGCAGAAAGATGCAAGAGAGGTGCAGAAAGAGGGAAGAAGGGTGAAGAAAGAGGCAAGAGGAGTGCAGAAAGAAGCAACAGAAGTGCAGAAAGAAGCAAGAGAAGTGCAGAAAGAAGCAACAGAGGTGCAGAAAGAGGCAAGAGGGGTGCAGAAAGAGGTAAGAGAAGTGCAGACAGAAGCAAAAGAGGTGCAAAAAGAGGCAAGAGAGGTGCAGAAAGAGGGAAGAGGGGTGCATAAAGAGGCAAGAGGGGTGCAGAAAGAAGCAACAGAGGTGCAGAAAGAAGCAAGAGAAGTGATGAAAGAGGCAAGAGAGGTGCAGAAGGAGGCAAAAGAAGTGCCAAAAGAGGCAAGAGGAGTGCTGAAAGAAGCAACAGAGGTACAGAAAGAAGCAAGAGAAGTGATAGAACAAACAAGAGAGTTGCAGAAAGAAACAAGAAAGGAGCAGAAAAAAGGAAGAAAAGTGCAGAAAGGGGCAGGAGAGGTGCAGAAAGAGGCATGTAAGGTGCAGACAGAGGCAAGAGGGATGCAGAAAGAGAGAAGAGAAGTGCAGAAAGCGAGACGAGAAGTAAAGAAAGAGGGAAGAGGTGTGCAGAAAGAGGGAAGGGGATACAGAAAGAGGCAAGAGGGGTGCAGAAAGAAGCAAGAGGGTACAGAAAGAAGAAACAGAGGTACAGAAAGAGGGAACAGGGGTGGAGAAATAGACAAGGGAAGTGCAGAAACAAGCAACAGAGAAGATGCAGAAAGGGGGAGGAGGGGTGGAGAAAGAGGCAATAGGGGTGCAGAAAGAAGCAAGAGAGGTGCAGAAAGAAACAAAAGAAGTGCAAAAAGAAGCAACAGAGGTGCAGAAAGAGGCAAGAGGAGTGCAGAAAGAGGGAAGAGGGGTGCAGAAAGAGGCACGAGGGGTGCAGAAAAAAGCAAGAGAGGTGCAGAAAGAAGCAAGAGAAGTGCATAAAGAAGCAGCAGAGATGCAGAAAGGGGAAAGTGGGGAGGAGAAAGGCAAGAGGGATACAGAAAAAAGCAAGAGAGTTGCAGAAAGAAACAAAAGAACTGCAGAAAGAAGGAACAGAGGTGCAGAAAGAGGCAAGAGGGGTGCAAAAAGAGGGAAGTGGGGTGCAGAAAGAGGCACAAGGGTTGCAGAAAGAAGGGACAGTGGTGCAAAAAAAAGCAACAGAGGTGCAGAACGAAAGATGAGGGGTGGAAAAAGAGGCAAGAGAAGTGCAGAAAGAAGCAACAGAGATGCAAAAAGGGGGAACAGGGGTGGAGAAAGTGGCGAGAGGAGTGCAGAAAGAAGCAAGAGAGGTGCAGAAAGAAACATAAGAAGAGCAGAAAGAAGGAACAGGGGTGCAGAAAGAGGCAAGAGGGGTGCAGAAAGAACCAAGAGAGGTGTAGAAAGAAGCAAGAGAAGTGCAGAAAGAAGCAACAGAGATGCAGAAAGGGGGAAGTGGG